>JARHVA010005710.1:665000-700000 GCA_037957365.1 Torreya grandis
AAAAATTTATATATAGATATAAATAACTAATTATAGTAGATTACAAGATCATAATTTCCATTTCACAAACCACACATGATCATAATTCCTTTATTTGACACAGGTCACAGTGATAATGAGTCTCCCATGAGACTCATAGGTTAATATGGTCTCTCCATTATTATACATAATTTATTTCTCTCTTTATCCTTTTAAATATTTTATTCATATTAATAGGTATAATTCATCAAAATGATCACCATATTATGCTAAACACAACTGGTCACAATGATTTGTTTGATTTGGTCTTCAAGATTCCTCTTTTGTTTAATGTTTCTCTTTGACACTTGGGTTCTATAGTCTCTTTAAAATATGTAAATATTTATTTTAATATTGGAAACAATTATTTATGTCTATAACCTCCCTCATATGACTCAAAACTCATACTTTATCTCATACAAGTCATTCCTTTCTCAAACTCCTTCATATGCTTTCATTAGTTTTTCCATTAGATAAGCTTTTTGGGTTTCTAATGTCAAATTTTTTACATAAGTATTAAGGAGATATTATAATTAAATTTATTATCTTAATTCATAAAAACGTACCTGAATTATCCTCTTACAAGTTTCCAAATAGACTCCACCCTTCAATTCCATATCTAAGGTTCACTATGCTCTCCTACGGCTTGTAACCTTCTTTTAAAGAAATTTCTCTTTGCTGAGTCAAACCAAGAAAATTTCAAAACATGTAATTAAATTTTTAGGATAAATTTATCCTCTTGGATTTATTTTAGAAAATTTCATTACGTAATTCATATTTTAGCTACCACTTCCTTTGTAAATCAACCCACTTTTAGGCCTATTTAGCCCTCAAACCTTACCATAGTCCTAAAATCCATACATATTTATACTATCTCAAACCCATACCATATTTTTATCTTTCCATATGATATTATAGGTAATTTTAAAAAAATCATTATTTTTCAATGGTTATAACTCTCATAAACCTCAAAACCCTAAACCTAGGGTTTCCTTGACCCTGCATAGGCCGTGGGCATTCAAAATTCCATATATTGAGTTATATTGAGTTTTAAAGGACCAAATCACCACCAAAAGTTTTTTTTACATTTTATATATTTTAAAATAGGTTTTAATCTTGATTCAATCCATTAAGGTCTTGAATAATGAAAAACTTAGTCAAAACTCTTTTTACTGATTGTGTAAGGTTTTCATAGCCAAAACTCTTTCAAATGCTTTAAACATTTCATCTAGGATATTATAAAGGTTTATAAAACCTTCAAAATTATGATACTAAACTAGAACAACCTCTATTTAGTATCTATTAGTTCATTTCACTTCTCTTTTTTTTTATTGTGCACATAGGGGTAACATCTTATGCCAAAATTGGGGTTTGTGCATTCCAAAGCTTCAAGACCTTCTTATAAAGACTTTTATAGAATTTCCACACATTATTACTCCTATTACCAACCTATATAACAATTCTAACTAAAAATATACACACTTTGTATTATAAATTCCTTCCCTTACTATTGTGATTGTGCATACAATAATGCCAACTACAATTTTATGGTACAATAGAGGTCTTTTATCCTTTTTCAAGACTCTCAGATGCCTCAATAACAACATGAATGGTTATAATTAATAAAATACATATTAAAGATTAATTCTCAAACTTTTCCCTTGTATCTACCATATTCAAATTCACATATACCATCTTCTTACATGACTGCCAACCTCTATTCAAACTCTTTCTTGCAACAAACACATTAAAAACTTATATATGGGGTTATGGATTCTTCAAGATAATGCATGATCAGTCATAAACAATGCCAAACTAGAGAGAGAACATCAAACTCATAACAACTTCAAGCCATTAGAGTCTCAAAAATATTATGTTAACAATAATAAGGAACAAATATCACTCCACAAGAAAAGATCAAGTGAGATTGAGGAGAAAATAAGCCATGAAACAATCAAGAAAAAGATAAATCTATACAAATTGGTTGTAGTTGAGCATGAAGAGGTTCAAAATGATTGGGAAAATATGAAATATGTAACAAATACAAAACTACAATAGTGTGAACATTTCATGGAAGTAGAAGATTAATTAGGTAATGAAATTTTGTACACACCTCAAAGGGTACAGGAGAAGTCTTCCAAAACATCATCTTCTTATGATAAACCCAACTGGTCATAATGATTTGCTTGATTTGGTCTTCAAGATTCCTCTTTTATTCAATATTTCTCTTTGACACTTGGGATCTATAATCTCTTTAAAAAATGTAACTATTTATTGTAATATTTTAATCACTTTTTTATGGTTGTAACCTCCATCATATGACTCAAAACTCATACTTTATCTCATACAAGTCAATCATTTCTCAAACTCATTCAATGCTTTCACTAGTTTTTCCATTAGATAAGATTCTCGGGTTTCAAATGTCAAAGTATTTCTATAAGTATTGAGGAGTTATTATAATTAAATTTATTTTCTTAATTGATCAAAAAATACTTTCAATATCCTCTTGTAATTTTCCAAATATACTCCACCCTTCAATTCCATATCCAAGGTTCACTATGCTCTCACAAGGCTTGTAACCTTATTTTAAAGCAATTTCTCTTTGATGAGTCAAACCAAGAACTTTTAAAAATATGTAATTACATTTTTAGGATCAATTACACCTATTTTAGGTGTGTACAAAATTGCATTACCTAATTCATCTTCTAGCTACCAATTCCTTGGTAAATCAACCCTCTTTTAGGCCTATGTAGCCCTAAAACCTTACTACAGTCCTAAAATACATAAATATCTATACTCTCTCATACCCAAACCATATTTTTATCTTTTCATATGATATTAAAGGTCATATAAAAAAATTTCATGATTTTTAAATGGTTATAACTCTCAGAAACCTCAAAACCCTAAACCTAGGGTTTCTTTGACCTAGCACACGCCATGGGCATTCAAAATTACATATATTAAGATTTATAGAGTTTTAAATTACCAAATAGCTACCAAAATTTCTTTTTTTACATCTTATATCTTTTCCAATATGTCTAAATATTTATTCAATCTATTAAGGGATTGAATAATGCAAAACTGAGTCAGAAATGTTCTCTTTTTACTGATTGTGCATAGTTTCCATAGCCAAAACTCTTTAAAATGATTTAAAGGTTTCACTTGGGCTATTATAAAGGTTTATACATCTTTCAAAATGATTATAATATACTAAAACAACATCTATTTAGTATCTATTGGCTCATTTTACTTCTCTTGTTTTTTGACTATGCACACAGGGGTACTATCTTATGCCAAAATTGTGGTTTGTGCATTCCAAAGTTTCAAGAAATTCTAAATAATTTTACATAATTTACACACATTATTACTCCTATTAAAACCCAAAAAAACCATTATAAAAAACAATATACACACTTTATATTATAAGTGTCTTCTTTTACTATTGTGATTGTGTATACAATAATGACAACTACATGCCTGTGGTACAATAGGGGTCTTTTATCCTTTTCCAAGACTCTCAGATGCCTCAATAAAAACATTAAGGGTTATAAATACCAATTAAATATTCAAGGTTAATTCTATAACCTTTCCCTTGTATCCACCATCTCTAAATTCACATAGACTTTCTTCTTGCATGACTATCAACCTCCATTCAAAATCCTACATGCAACAAATGCATTACAAACCTATCTCTGGGGTTATGGATTATTCAATATAATTCATGATCAGTCACAAAAAATTACAAACCAAAGAGATAACTTCAAACTCATAAAAATTTATTTATTTATATGATTCATTTTCAATTTACATAATCAACCCATACATGGGCTTTGACAACTTTTCCTTGAGAGACTACATTCAATCTTTCATGGCTCCCATATTTCATTTATTGGAGATTATCTCTCACCTCTCTTACTCTCCCCTACTCTCTCATACACCTCCATATAACTCTAAAATGTTCTTTTCTCCATTTCAATGTAGGACTTTTTGAGTTGTTTACACCAACCTCCTTACATAACTACCTCCTTACATACCAACCCAATGTATGGGTGAAGGTGGATATATAAAGCATAATTTACACTTTATGAATTTGACATATATAAATTATAATGACCCATAAAACCAACTTTTCTAACCTAACTCTTCAAACACACAAAATGACCCTCTTAGACTCTATTATCATATTTGAATTTTCAAATCTCTATTTTGGAGGGAAAACATATAAAATCTATTTAAAACAACTTGATGACTTTTAATGGATTCCAATGACATAATTATACCTCATAATTCCACTCACACACCTTGACACTCAACTATGACCTCTTTTAACCAATTATGACAATTAGTTCAAAAATAATGTTCTTCGGCATGATGTTCCTACATCAATAGTTCATTTTAATATTAATTATACATATACTATATCTAGAAAATATAAATACAATATAACATGTCAAAAACCCAAAAACATTCAAATAATTACTTTAAAAAACACACAACTTACATATTGTATGCATTGATATGTTTACATTTTTTATATTTACTATGCAGTACATATGATAACTATCTTAGTATAGCTATTTTTACCATACATACATGCTTAACTTTTTCATGTAAAGTGCTTACAAGTTACTTAAAATACTTAGGTCCACTACACTAATCCAGAATTTATATCATCTACTCACTGATTTCATATACATTGATTCATGGTTATCAATTTAACACATTCATCCACTTGGGGCCATATTATACATAATTTCTATTATCATTTTATATCCTTATATTGTTTAAATTCTAGTTTTATTAATGTTATATATTCATATTGATCATTTCTATTCATACTTAGATTTTTTCCCAACTATTACTACTTTAGACTCATCATATGTACATCTTAGCTCTTACACATATTTGTATTGCATTCCTACATGATTTCATTTTTATCTTTCATATTTTAGACTTGATTGTGTTTTTATGACTCTTCTATTTAAGGTAATTTTAATAAACCATTGTTATTCAGCTCTATGCCACTTACATTCATAGTATGTATGACTTGGACATGTGCCCATGCCTTTTGTGTGTGATTTATTGATTATGTATGTTGTCCTTATGTGTGTCTCTAAGACAACTTGAGTTTTTTTGGTGTATTTGGACATTTGAACATGTCCCTGTATGTCTTCTTTTCTTAGGTTTAGTGATTTCTGCCCACATTCCTTGTATTGTGGCCCCTTAGCCTACTTTTTATGCCTCATGTGTTTTGTATGTATACTTTATTGTATGTTTCATGGCCATGAAACTTGTATTTTTTTTATTACACACACCAATTTTTGATGATATGAGGGACCTAATGCATCTATGCTTCCTAGTTGGGTGTTGTGATGGACATTATTCCACATCCCCCTAGATAGTTACTTAGTTCTACTCAATTTTTTATATATACATTTATTAAATATATATTCACACCCTTTTGTAATGCTATACATGACATAAATCTTGAATTGCATAATTATGCTCATATTCTCTTACATTCTAATGTTATGTTTGCACATTATATTAGATTATCACACAAGTTATCATATGTGTTTTCGTTAACACATATTTTACAAATCTATTTACTTTGAGGACAATTATTGCATAGTTTCAACAAATACCCTCAAAATATTTATAATTCATAGGGTTTTTTCACAATTATTAAGCTCTGATATTCCGTTCATAGAACACTTAACAACACACGGGCTTCCTTTTAGAAAATCAAACACAATTAAACATAGGAAAATATATTGACTCAAAATGTAGTTCATTGACATTGGATTCAAACCAGGCATATATTAGCACCAAAATAGGGACAATAGAACCACATGGTGATAATATATAATGTGTGGTGATACTATATAATATCCCGACTTATAGGATAGTTTAGATTGGCTAGAATAGTACATCAGTTATATTAAAGGTTTGCACAAATTCAATTACAAGTTTGATAATTATGTTTAGATTCATAGTAGTTCAACTCAAATTCATATAATTTTTATTAAATTTATGGAATAATGTGTATCACTATCAGTCCCATATTTATTTTGTATACTTAGATACAATTATTATAACTTAGTCCAGAATTAATATACTTAGATATCAGATTGAGGCATGTGCGCAACACATTATTTTCATATGCTCAATTACACACATGTTGATCAAATGGAATGGAAAAATCCATGTCATTATATATTTTATATACACTTAACATCATATTATTTTTTTTTACCAATTTCATTACTTACTCCATTTGTGATGGTTGGCATTCTAGAGTGGCCTAAAGATGTATAATGTACCTGAGTGGTCATTGAGTTATCATACATAGTTAGATATGCTCAATTAGATATTTACATCACTTTAAATAGTTTATTTTCATATGAATATACTTAACATGGGTTTTAAATTATGGATTCATAGCTTATTTTATTCTTGAGTCACCCATAGTAGAGGGTTAGACACATGTTCATTCCAATCCAAGCTATTCACAGGTCATGATCCACCAAGTAGGGTTGGGTAATGATGGAGTCAAAAGTGGATTGTGTTCTTGAGCCACCCAAACATGAGTATTGATAAATAAATTAAATAATTAGAATATATTCATAATTTTATCACTATATACATGCACACACACATAGGTTATCACTAGGTTCATGCATTATTTCACATACCCAATGAGGTGTATTCATTCTTTTCCTCTTTACTCACTTTTACTTTTTTTTACTTAGCATAGTATTTTGATTTTTTTATCTCTTAAGTAAGGATTTATTTATGCATTTTTAATTTACATCACATACATTGGATCATGCCTCACATATAAAGACTCAAATTCACACACTCAAATTTAGCTTCACAAACTTCACTTCCTAGGTAAGTATTGGTATGCTTCTTTTTCCTTTATTCTAATAATTTTGATTTGTTGTATTTATATAATAAAATTTGGAAAATTTAATCACCTAAAAGTGTTATTTGAGTTCTAAGAGTGCTACTTGAAACTATATATGCCTAGTTATCCCTAAACCTATCCTAGATCCTTTTATCACATTTATCCAACCTTCAAGTACACCATAAGCATCCCTAACTATCTCCAAAGCTATCCTAAACCCTCATTTATTGATCTTAGCCCTTTGTTCTTAGTTTTTTTACATTTTCACTCTAGCACCATGTTAAGGACACTAGTGCCATGTGGTGTTAGTGTCCCCAAAATGGTGTTAATGACCTTTGCCCTAACATTTTATAATGAATATCTTTTCAAAAAACTAAAGCCTCATAAGGTCAACCTAGGCATCTTTTATTGTCCACATAAGCTACATATCACTATAAATACATGATTTTTAGACCTATATCTATTATATGGAAATGAGATGAAAAATACCCATTCAAACATGAAATAAGTTTAACAAAGTCAAGGTTATAAATCCCTATTTTTTCATACTTCTACATATTACCATCTATACATTCCCTAATCTCATATTTTCCATATTTCCAATCTCAAGAATACTTAAGGCACTCAAAGCCACTATCAATATAGTATTCACTTGAACTTGCACCAAACACTTATGAAGGATAAATACATAGGGATTGATCCCTTAGAGTAGTGGTATGCACGTAGCATGTCCAAAAATGGGTGTCGATCACACATTCAACACATCAAACCCACTAACCTCTTTTATTATATTATTCATTCAAACCCTTAAAATCATGAAAACCTAGGGTTTTCATGGGAAAACATCAATATAGTAAAAAATTATTGATTGCATAGACCTAAAATTTGGACCAAAACTTGAACAAGACCTAATCTAGAAAACTAAGAAATTATTTAGAGAGAGGATATTATATCTAATATCAAGACACTAGAGCTACATTTCATCCCTATAAAAATGTGTAACTACTATCTAGGAGGGGTTTTTATATAGGTATCTGTTTGATGACACTTATACCTATTCCCATCTTAGTTTCTATGAGTTAGATCATTTATATCAGGTATTTCTAGATAAGTCTTTATTTGCACACATTTATTATCATTTTTATAAATTGAAAGATAGTCAAATATGTAACAAATTAATGTTTATTTTATGAATATTATTTAAATGATTTAGACTACTCATCCTTTTAATGAAACTTAGGATTTACATTAATAAAACCATAAAAGATTAAAATAGTGAGTTACCACCTGACAGTTGAGATTAGCTCAACTAAGCAACCCAATCAAACATATAACTTGGTGATGATGATTGAACCAAGTTGACTAAAACTATAAATATGGTGAGTTTTTATGATGTAAAAAATTTGAACCTATAAACTTGGCAAGATTGAATGATTTAATCACCTAAACCATATCAAAAGGTGAACTAAATACTACAGTAGATTGGCTCAATATGGTACACAAAAATATAACCTAGTGATCTAAAGTCCATATAAGTGTTTAAAATCTAAAATATTCTTTGATTTTCAATTTTTGTTCCCTTTGGATAGCATATGCACCTTATGTATTTCTCATGCTGAAACCTAGATATAACATTGGTACCAATGTATATAATTCTTCCACAACTATGTATTTGAATCATAAAACTATGAATTTTGTCCAATTTAAAAACTATGTAAATTTGGATAACATGTTTCCATAGCATGCCCCCATTATAATATAAAACTAAAAATTATGTAATTATGGAGTACATGTTTCCAAGACTTTCTTTCACTATATATATAAAACTTGGAATTGGTATGACTATGGAGAACATGTTTTAAAACCATGCCCCTAATGCAATTTGAATACATGAAGAATGTTTAAACCATGCCTCTATGGCATGCCACCACTAATACGCCTCACCCCTTTCGAGGTGAGAGGAAGTATCAAATGATATTTACCTTAGCTCAAAAGAATAATATAACCATGTAAATTGTGAATTTATCATGAATAATATAGGATAAACATGTATAGGTAGATATATCATTGAAACATGGAAAATGTGATCATGTAAAGTCCTAAAATGCATGATATAGATCATGGCAACATATAGATAGAAATAATACAAGATAAACAATCAATCAAGTACACATATAAGATCACAAAAAATAAAAATGAAATGGAAATGGTCCAATGAGACCTTAAATAAGGGTCATGTTCAAATATTACACAATCAAAGTGGAATTACTTAGTCAAATGTCCATAGAATAAAGACATATTCATATTTCTATACAATAATTAAGACATTCAAATGTCAAAGAGGAAAAAAAAAAGGCATGGGGATAAAAACAATGGAGACTATTAAAATGATCCATAATCAAGAAAAGAAACTCAAGGAAGTGTATAATGGAAAATCATGGAACATAAGAAACCACCATAAACATATCATACTAGTCATTACATATATGTGTTAGCAAAAAAAATTAAGTACATAACATATCATGTACACTACAAAAGTAATAAAAATGGATAAAGGCATGTGTAAGTATATAAGCTCAAACATTATAATTTAAAATTATCATAAAATGATATAACTTGGGTGTATCATGATTAAAGAATTGGATTCCCCCAATGTCTACATGACATGCATAGAGTAAAGGCCTAACATCCAAAATTTCAGAGACCATATATCTATGTATGCATGAATCACACTCAAATTATGTGTGTAACAATGTATATATAACATAATGATATTCCATATACCAACATAGAAGCAACAAAATATATGCTAAGGAGACAATATAACATGCAAATGTGGAAAATATTTTTATATTTTTGAATTTTTGTTTTTTTTTTTGGAAAAATGCCACCTTATGACACTAAGATTATTTAAATCTAGTAAATCATTTTTGTATAAATATAAATTGTGCATAATGTGTTCCTCCTCATGATTTTCATGTGTAGTAGAAGAACCAATGACATCATTTGGAATATGGATTAACTTGCCTTCATGAGAAAAATATATACCATGTTGATTTTGGTTGATTTTTAATTCCATTTGATATAGCCAAAGAGTGCCCAATGTAAATTCATATGGGGATTTTTGTGTTATAACCCAAACCCATGTTTGAACCATTTTATGACAACAATCAATTTTCAGTGTTATGTTTCCTAAGGAAATTTTTCAACCTATTTTGTTTTGGAAGTATTTTAGATAAAATCCAAGTTTTTGAAAATGTTTTATATTTCAAGTAGTTTTTTTTTATGTAGGATAAATATGGTTATGCCAAAAATAAGTACCACCCATGAATATTGTTATTGTTAAATCTTGTTGGCATGAACGAGTTTTGGATTGTTTTGTTTGGGGTGTTTACATAGGATGTGAAACTTGGATTGGTCACATATTGAGTAAATTTTGTGAAATTCCCATGTAAAGGTTATGAACACTAATTTTTTATTAATAATGTTGATTTGGTAATTCATATCACTCCTTTGTGTGAGGGATAAAATTTTGGTATTTATAAGGGGATATGTTAAGTTATTTTAGATGAATAAGTATAATTGAAGCTTATCTATGCATATCTAAATGTATATGGGTAAATGACTCATATTTTTTATGTAATTTTATTTATTTTAATGAATAAAGAAGACCTCTCATAAAAACAAATTGTAATTCAAAATCTAAAGGTTTAGATGCTAGATAATATGATGTAATTTTGAATCAAATGATATAATATTGAAAAGATTCATCATCAGATTGCTTGAAATTATGCAAATATTTTAATGTAAGTTTTAGAACCTTATGGATATTAAAATCCATGAATAATGCATCTTTCAATTGTGAAAAAGTGGTTAAGGAACCTTTTATTAGACTATAGAGCCAATGATGAGATTTATAATAAATGCTTATATGGAGTGTCTTTAGTAATATTCTATCATATTTTTCCCATTGTCCAAAATAATGAACATATTTAATCATGTGATAAAAGATATATTTATGAATCCAAAATATAGGTAATTCTAGTAATTCAAAATCATGATGATAAGGATATTAAAGTATACATTGTGCAATAAGTTGATTGTTTAATGATGTAAAATTTTTAGTAGTGTTATATAAATCCATTTACATTTGAAGTATATAAACCTACTTTTGAAGATCCATAATAGTGATCATAATATAAATAAGATACTCCAATAGAATGGTGGTGCTTGACATAGGTGTTATCATTGATTTTAAGCTAACCACCTCTCTTGAATCTATGCATATGAGTATCATAATCCTCATGGATAAAAAGTACAAGTTCTGCATCATTGAATTTATGATAATTTGGAAATGGTATTGGATATTTCAATTATTTTATCTTTGGTATATCATTTGAAGAGTGTGGAACATTTGAATAACTTGGTTCATACACCATTGGTAAGGATATAACAATTTGCACTTAAGGAAGTTGTGGTAAAGGCACCTCCTTTGGTATGGTAGGAGATTTTCATATGAACGAATCTTTATAAGGATCCTTTGGTTGAGATACTTTAGTCTTGTAATGTTTCTTTCTATGGTGAATTAATGTTACTTGGTAAATATGCCATGATATTTTGATTAATATTTTAAAAAAATCATTGTCAAATGAAGGGAAAAGATAATCATCACACTTGATAAGGGTGATATTATTTGGGAATGTTGGAATTATAGGGGTTTTATTAAATTTACTTGAAGGAATACCTAATTTATGATTAATTTGAAAATCATGAATAATTTTCTTATTTATATGTCACATTTTTTAATGGTCATATAAAGGATCATACTACTCATATATGTCTAATTTTGTGTTTGGATGTGTACAAAGAGCCTGATTAGATGACTTGTCTTGTTATTAACTAATAACATGGACAAAATATTCCCATATAAACTATGGGTGAATAATGGGTTCAATATGGTAGCTATGATCACCTTGAATACATTTTACAAGTCCAAGAATCACATATACCCACATGTCCCCATCTATTATTTTTTCATATATTTGGTTGTGATGAGCTATAGCTTGAAAAATATACCTTTGTTCTATTTTTAGTTCATCCCTTGGTTGAGTAGATTTGGCCATGGATGAACACTTTAGTTTACTTTTTGAAAAATAAGGAAAGATATAAATCAAGACTAAACTAGGAAACCCCAAGAAAGACACCATTGAAGAGTTTGCATTCGTATAGATCAGGTTCACCAAATGTTTAATCCTAAATTCCATATTAGATAATATAGGGTTAAATTAGATATATATAGCCTAGGGCATAAGGGTAATATAATATTTTTAAAGAAATATAATTAATTTTTAAACTCAAATAAATAATATTATGAATTTATATAATAAAATATGGTAAAAATAATAAGTATAGTTATGCTAGATCTTGAAATTAAAATGGGAATAGATAAATATCCAATTTTGATGCTAATATAGATTTTAATCTATATCATGAAGGAAATATACCAGATATAGATTTTGGAAAAGTCATCTAATTCTATAAATTATACCTATGTGGCTTCAGACACTTGTGACAACCTTTAATGATTATTTCTATGCTTCTATCTAACTTGGACATAGGTTTCCAATATATAAGACCTATAGGATGAGGATGTGACCACTTAGGATATTCTAGGTTTTGTGTTGTCTTCACTTTGGTATTCTTAGATATGGATCATGAGTCATATCTCCTTATCAAATATGAAAACCCTAGTTATTCATCTTCATAGTGGCTATGGTAAAAATGGGTTACTGGGATCATGGTATCGATATAACCCTAGATAACCCTCTATCAATGTGTGTTGCCTACATATCCATTACTCTAAAGAGGGTCTTAGACTCATGTATTTATCCCCTATGAATGTGCTTGTGTGTGCATAATTGTGCAATGTGTGATAAACATGTACATAAAGTTATCTAGATTATAACTTGGAAAATATGGCTAATGGGATGCTCCTTAAGTAATTTATACATGTATATGTGATGTACCTATGATTGATATGGAAATAGGAGAAAACAAGGAAAATTTGTTCACTTGAATATTTGACTAAATACTTTTTAAAAAATTCCTTGTGAGTTGTTAGGTCTATGCTAGGTGAGGTATGAATGAGGATTAACCTTGTATTTATACCAATCCTTTTTGAAAATATGTCACATTAAATCACTTAGGATAACCATATGTATATGTTAAATTTATAAACTGGATGAATTTAGGGAACTAGACACTTATGTGTGTATAAGATACTTGTGTCTATATAGGTGTCTAATTAGGATGAAAGTGTCTGGGTAGATAAAAATAGGCACATTTCCAAAACTTGTAGAGATAAAAGATAAGTAGTTTTATATAATTTTGAGTATGATAGAATATATGGGTCATTAGAATAACATTGGTTGAACTAAGAGATAAGAAATTTGGAATAGAGAGATAGTGTATCCAAACCTTTTGGTAGTGGTAAAGGTATATAAGATGAAGGTACATCCATGACATTTTTTTCCAAGTGTATAAGGTTGAGGTGCTGTATAATTTAGAAATAGTGTTTACAATACCCTCAATAAATTCTCATAGGCTCCTCCTAAATGAAATTGCCAAGTAATAATGATAATTATGAAGTAACCATACTGCACATCCCTCATCCTAAGAGTATTTGTAAATTAATTTAAATATTCATGATTACTCTACAAGGATCTCAAATCACTTGACTTAAACATAATGTGTTTACAAATTAAGATTCCCAACCACCTCATTTTTATAAAAAGGATACCCAAATCTCTAAATGTGTGCCTCCCTATAAATATTTTTAAGAATAAAATTAGATAATTATTCTTTTATAATCCACTTATTTAATATTTACGAGTCCACACCCAAATTTTTAAACCAATCCACAATTTGGTTCCCTTCCCTATAGACATGCATAATATGAACCTTCTAAAAATAAGATATAATATTAAGGGATTCCTCCATTAAATTTTTAATGGTACAATTCACTATATAATTTTTAAAAATACACTTAATTATATTTATATAGTCTCCCTCTAGTAACAACTATTTAACACCAAATTCTTAAGCCAATTATAAACTGTAGAGCGATGTCAAAGATTCAGCCCAATGATTAGTTTTTACTCCCATGTTTCTTACATAAGATACCACAAATTCTCCATTATTATCATGGAGAATACTCCCCCTACCAAACATTCCCATATTACCTTTGGAGGAACTACCAAAATTCAATTTGACCCATCATAGTGATGGGACACACCATTTCACACTTTTCCTTAATTACACTCTAGGATCTAATCTAGAAAAACCATCATTATTAAAATTTCACTTCATATTAATCCATATCTTTGATTCTTTAAATTATTCATTTTCACTTGTACTAATTCTCTTGAAATTTTTATTCAAAAAATATTTAATTCTATTGACAACCCTCTTACTCAAATTCTTGAAATTCCTACAAAATTATACCATTCCTCTCCTTTTAAAGACCACATAGGACATGTGGTAATTATAGTTTCAAAAGTTTTTGAATATATTTATTCTTAAAATGGGATTTCTAGTAGTTCCATAATTCAATCAAATAAAAAGGTTGAACCCAAGATTATGAAAATTTTCTATAATTCCATCCCACACATTAAAGGCAAATAAATATTCCAACATTAAAATTTGCACCTATTCAACATATTATTCACGTAAATGACATCTATATGAGAGAATCATACCTATTATTTTAATATTATCCATTATAATTATTTTATTCTACATAAACAACCAAAGTAAGATATTAATTTTGTGGATAAATTCCTTAATACATAACTTACGCCAAGGAAAACCATTAGGGATTACATTTAACATCATTTTATAACATAAATTAACATTATAGTTACCATCAAAGGATTCCATCCACACTAATTCATTTTATTTATAGATATTGGCTACATGAGTCCATTTTAACAATGTTTTTAAATCCTTCAAAGTGGCGTTATCATCCCTATCCATATTTTCTTTGATAAAAAATTTCTAATCCCTTTCTCTCAAAAATTGTATATAATTTTCCACTTTCATCCCATATTTAATTTTAATGCATTCACCTATATTATAACATATTTATACCTCATTCAATGGATATCCAAATAGCCAAGATTATTCCATAAATAGTAGTCTATTTCCAATCCCAACATTCCATTTACTACCCTGAATCAAAAATTTATTCTTTTTGACTAAAAAATTCCAAAAATAAGAACCTCTAAAGAATTAATCATCAAAAAGGAAACTAACGACCTCTCTAGATTATATATATTTAACTTTAAGAGTCAAAATACATACATTATATTCTTTTATGAACCTCCAACCCATTTTGTCTATAAGGGCCTTGTTCATATCCTTCATCTTGCAAAGCCCTAGTCCTCTAAGATGTTTTGGAAAATAATCCTTGTCCCATACAACCAATGGAAATCTTATTTTATCTTCATAAAGTATTCATATAAATTATTTTTGGATCAAATAAATAGTATTTACTATTTCATTAGGAATTTTTAACAAAGACATTAAGTACATAGACATACTCTTAAGTATACTCTTAATTAACATAAAATTAGTAGCTTGGGAAAGTACCAAACTTTTAGAACCTATTAATTTATTTTTTAAGATATGCAAAAGAGAATTTCAATATTTTTGAGGCATATTATTCTAATAATTGTCATACCAATATATTTTTATGGTAATTCCCTTATCTGACTTCCAATAATATTAACACATTTATTTTGGTTGATCCTAAGAGTATTAATGAACAAAAGAGAACTTTTATCTAAATTGCTCTTTTTATGAGAGTCCTCCTCATAATTCTTAATGATCTTCTTTATTTATTTATCTTATTTAATTGATGCATCAACTAACACAATAGTATTATTAAAAAAAAATTGATGTGACGTAGGTTACACATCTCTTTTAGGTTTGAAACCTCTAATTCTTGCTTGCCTTATAGCTATAGATAACATTCTAATAAAACCATCTGTAATAAAAATAAAAATAAAATCAGACAAAGGATATCCCTACCTAATACCATGTTTATTACCAAAGAAACCTTTAAAATCCCCATTGACCAAGATTGAGAACATTATAGTAAAAATATATGTATGAATCATCCTTATAATATGATAATGAAAGCTAAATTTAAGGAATCCTTTGTTTAAGAGCTCCCAATGCACTATTTCATAAGTCTAATCATTTCCCATTTAATAACCATACTAGATTGATTACATTTATCCATTGAATGCATAATATCATGAACCATAATAATACATCTTAGATTTGTGTGTTTAACACAAAATCACCCCATAGTTTGGAAATGATTTTATCAAGCAATGGTTAAATTATTTTACATAATTATTTTTAAAAAAATATTATAAATCATGTTGAAAATGTTAATGGGAAAAAAATATTTGAATTCAAGATCACCATTATTATTAGGAATTAAAATGATGAAACTATTGTTCAATTCCCTAAGAATTTTACAAATGAAAAAAAATCATCCATAACTACAACAATGGCTATCTTAATCATTTCCTAAAAGTCTTAAAAAACCTTTATTGGGAAACCATCTAGACCAGGTGCCTTATCCCTTTTCATTATAATAATATCATATTTTACTTCCTAAAAAGATAAGGGGTCAAACAACTTCTTATTGTCCTCTTAAGAGATCAGACCTAGAATGTTTTGAATGAGTCCATATATCGCTATATAATTAGACATTATATTTTAGCAAACTAGATTCTTAAAATACTACATGACTTTCTCCTCAATACCCTATGATTTAGAGATAATCAATCCATTTTATTTATAAATTTCCATGATTTTATTGTGACATATATGTTTCATGGTGCTGAAATGAAAAAACTTAGTGTTTCAATCACTCTCCTTAAGCCATATCACTCTAAATTTTTGTCTCTATAAGCTTTCCTCTCTAACAATGATATTATGATAATCACACAAAATATTTTTATCTATATAAAGCATATTGTTCCATGCCATTGACAATAATCTCTTGTTCTATTTGAACCATGTCTTCTATCAACTTATTTTTTTGAGACAATATATTTCCAAAATTTTATTTATTCTAGATTCTAATATTCATCTTAACATTCTTGATTTTTTAATCTATCCTAAACATTGATGTTCCACAAATATATATATTTCACTATTATTTAATTTTATCCTTCAATTCATAATGTTGTAGCCACATGTTAAAATATAAATGGCGTTTTAACATTTTTATCAAAATCATCCAGAATAAATAGAAATAGATTGTGATCCGAGCCAGTCCTAAAAGAGCACATGAAAAATTCATGTTTCAAGATCTAGTTAGAGGTGATAAATTTTTTTTGAGCCTTACCTATAATAAATTATTTCTAATCCTTAGATTGGACCAAGTAATCAATGATCCTCTAAACTCCACATCAACAAAATTATTAATGGCTATAAACTTAGCTCATCTTCCATATTATTAATAAAATGTTGATCTCTCCATTTCACATCCAAAGGGGAAATTGGAGTGTTAAATAACCCCAAAATCATCTAAAAAATATTAACACAAGTTTTTATAAAGGTTTTAAGCCTTTACAAAAGTTTTTGGTTCCCTAAATGGGTATTAGGTGTATAAATGTTAAACAACACCCACATTGTACAATCATATAGATTGGTAAATATCATAGGTAAATGATGTGAATTATTGATCAATTTTTCCCTTGACCACTTTATCATTCCAAAAAGTATAAATCCCATTGGAGGCACTAAAACAATTAACACTAACCACATAATCCTCTTTCCAATCTTTATTCTTGATATCAACTAACATATTATCAACCATCTTAGTCTCTTGAATATCTAAACTACTATGATTAGTAATATTTATCAAATATTTCAAAATTATATGGTTATTAATGTTATTCAAACATCTATGATTCTAAGTAATGATCCTCATCTTTATGTATTTTCAATTATTATTCCAATTAATGACCTCTAATAACCTAGTAATTTCAACCTTATACATTAGCAAATTAAAGGTGGGTAAATGTAGATGCTAAATATGGATTTTATATGATAAAAATAATATTATACACTAAGAAAATATCGCTCATGGCTCAACCCTTCAATTCAGAACACTTATGTTTCATAAAGGCTCATGTTTTCCATCTTATTATGCCTAAAATGCTTATCATATAGTCTAAATCTCATATTATGATTACCCATATCATATTTAACACATAGTATGATTAAAACATGATATATATACTTCACTATCAATTACAAAGCTTAAGCATTTTCCTATTCTCCTAACATTTAATTCTAAAAATGTAAAAAATTGGTTGACCATGGTATGACCCATAGGGCTACATTCTTTTTAACTTTTAACAGTGTTTTAAAATATGGTTTTGGTTTTGAGATATAAGAAGTATGTGTGGGTGATTAGAAGTGGCTTCTAAGAAAATAGAAAAGGTATGTTGAGAACATGAGCATATGAACACACATATAATATGATTTATAAAAATACATACTTTCTAGGAATAACCACTCTCTCCAAGAGTGTACCAAGCCACTCCTTTTCAAATTTTCAAAGTTATAAGTTTTTAATAATTTTGATAAGTTATCTCTATGCTAATTTTTGGACCTAATTTTAGCCAATTTTATCTTTCAACGGTACACAAGTTTGATATAATTTTTTATTTATCTAAAGACCCTCTCCTTATCCATTTCAATTATTTTAATACTTTCCTTTACTATTATTAGATTTAGGTTTACTATTATATTTATGTAATGTGTTTAAATATGAATTGCACACATTTTTAGGTTTAGTGGAGTAAATTATTCACGTAAACAATTTTCCATACTACTTTTTTTGTGAAATCATACCCTTTTACACACCTTATGGTTATGAATTTACTATATTTCATATTGGATCTAGTTTTTAATGGGATTTTTCTATCTTGTTTGACAATATATACCTTAGCCTTGAATGTTGTTGCAATCTCTAATTTTTTGTTCTTGTATTACCATTCAATTTTTAGGGTACTTTTGAATGATATATGTGTCCATATAATGCCACTTAATGAGATGAGATATAACACCCATATTGGTGAAGGGATAATTTGAGTTGTAAACCTATTTATTATATTAAAATTAATTTGGTTAATAGTTTTATTTATTTAGAAAATAAAACAATGTATATCAATGATGTCAATGGTCCTTTTGATAAGCATGTAGATGAAAATATGAATGTAAATGATTTTAATTACAATGAAATGAATTATTATGATGTGAGTGAAAATTGTGTGACTAGACTTGAAACTATTTATATTTATAATGAATCAAAATATAAGGTTGAAAGTCATGCCTTGTTTATAAACCATGTCCTATACCACACTAAAATAATTGATGCAATTTTATGTGTTTAGGGATATGCAAAGAAAATCCCTAGCTCAAGAGCCCATATTTTAAGTACCTTTCATGGAGATTAATATGTGTTTAAATTATCCTTCTATATATCAACATTTCATAGGCTACCTTCCAATTATTAATAATTATTTTTTTAAATATTTAATGATTTCACAGTCCATATGATCATTAAATATTTTTTGAAAAAATTATTTATGAGTTTTGATGCTCAACATTTTGGATCATGGAATATGATCTGAAACATTGAGCATCAAAAATCTTAAATGGTTTTTTCCAAAAAAGATTTATTAATGATTTTTTCTCAAAAAATTCTAATATTATTCCTCTAATTTATTTTATTTGCATTTGTATGCATTTTCCTTCTCATAATGATTTTAATGATTCGCGTATTGCTTCAAAATTCAATTACAATTTTCAAAATGTTTCCAAACATTCCTATATTATCCTTAGTGTATCAAAAATACCTAATGTTTCCATCCTCATTTATACCACTGCCACTTCTACTATAAATTGTTGTTATTTCTATTGCATAAACAATGTGTGTTATGTAATAAAAAATAAATTTTCACTCTAAAGGGTCTAAAAATGAATTCCTAAGGTCAAATCACATGATATATTATTCAAACCTTTGGAATATGATATCTTGACTTATATTTTTCCTATATGTTTTGATTATTTAGTGGAAAAGGTGATCCTTATCACCAAATCTAAAATATGTATGCTTTTTGTCTAGACTTTATGCATAGTGATAAATTATTAATAAATTTATTTCTAAGAAGATTTTATTATTATGATTGTGATTGGGTTTAATATTTTCCATCTGAATCTATAAAATCTTTCAATACCTTGGCTATGATTTTTTATCTCACTTTTCAATAAAAATTTGCATGAAGGTCACAATTACACATATTTAGTAACTTAACCAAACACCTAATGAGTATGTTAGTGGGTATGTGCTTAGATTCAAACTATGGTTAAAAAATTAGTAACTAGTTAATTGATGGTGAAATTTATTAAATTTTATTCTTTCCCATTAATTATAAAGTGGTCTTCAGTTGTTACATCTTAATTGTCCTCTAGACTTACTAATCTATTAATTTATGATTTTATGGTTAATGATTGGTTGATTTAATATTTTAGTAAGTTGGATTTGTATATGTTGATTTTTAGACAATTATATATTAATTGTATTCATGATTATTATACTTATTATTTAGGTGTACATATGTGTTACTATACATCATGATCATTTGTATTAAGTTTTATTCTTTTACAATAGTTTATCATGGATTATCTCCTGATGTGGGCTAACTATTGTTTATTATACCGAGGTGGATGTAAGATATAGTCCACCCTCCAAACTATGATTGAGGGAGGGTATTATTAGAGAGGATGGAGTGCATGAAAATTCTAGGGGATAAGATAATGAAACTAAAAAAAATCACACACCATGATAGGATTGTATGATGTTTATTTTAATGTTTCATGCTTGTTTAGATTTTGTTGTATGTTACTTTGATATTTATGTGTAGTGATTATGATGTGTTCCTCATATTTTTAGTGTCTTTCTAGGTTATAACTTTAGTATTTATTTTTGATATTTTTTGCACTAATATCATTGTATGACCATGTTGTTGTGTGAAGGTAAATAGTAAAATATTTTATGCATCAGTATTCTCTTTGGGTTGGACTTGTGTCACTATTTTATTTGTTATCATAGCATTTTATTAAAACTCTATCTTAGTATAAAATGGTCTAACACTATAACTATTAATCTAATGTCTTATTTTTTTATTTTTATTTTAGAATTCCAATATTTGATGTTTTAATCGAAGGTATATAAAGAGGTAGTCATTGGGTTAACTTAGAGACCCATGTTTGATTCGATAGGGGTTTTATAAATAGAACACATTATTATTTTTCCAATAGTCAAGTAAATTTTTTTTTTCTAGAATGATTGTAAGGTTGTAAATAAGGCATATTCAGTGGAATATTAGGGCATTGAGAAAATTACAATGCATGGTAATTTTGTAGCAATGATTTTTGGGAATCCATTTTGAAGACTTTAGGGACTACATGTTTTCATTATCATTACATTATATGAACCTTAGTATTAGATATTTTATGGTCTACCATCATGCCAAATAATGAGATATTTGTTATAAAAATGGGAGTTCATTTATGTGAAACCTAGTTTTGTGGAGTTGTTCATTTATTTGACATGCACAAAAATATGGAAAAAAGCATATATGGAGGAAGGAATATGGTTTAGAGGACATAAAGAGACACATAGTGGATAAGGAGAAAGAGTTCAATTAATAAGTTGGGATTTTGATCAAAAAAGCAGAGTTCTTTGGCATCACCTCGACTGTGTCTCCCAAGTAGGTTTTGCTGATTTAAAATTAATATTTTATTCATTGTGAAATGAGTCACAAATCATATTTAGTGTATGTTGTTGATTTCTTAAATGGAGTCTCTAGATTTGTGGTTAAAAAATTAACATGTGTTATATGTAATTGAACTTAGGGATGCATTTGGCCCATCCATAGAGTTGAATACATATAAAGCCAAATCCTTGCTAATACTACTATTAATTTGAGTGTCCATAATATAAATTATAGTACTTAGGGTTTATTTAAAATATCTATGGAAATCATCATCAAAAAAATTATAAATAATGAAAGGAAGGGAATTTTACACTTGCATAACCTTGTGTAAACTTTAGGACTGGTAATGATTGAATTGGAAACCTATCTTAATGTGAACTTTAAGTATTTTCATTGGCTAGGATATTTAAACCCTTCAAATCTATTCTTGTATATTGTTCCTTTTTTATATTTAAATTTGGAATAGTGGTCTCTTCTGGATTGTTAGAATCCCTTTCAAATTCAAATAATGTCTAAATTATAATAACTAGAGAAAATATCAACTTTCAAATCCTCAGTAAGTTATTTTAGAGTGAATATAAGACTCGTGATTGAAATATTGGGTAAATTACCATTTGAAATGTTATTTAAAATTTGTATAAAAATATATATGGAGATATATATAGGGGTCAATGGATGAACTCCATAAAATCTCTCTCTCTCTCTCTCTCTCTCTCTCTCTCTCTCTCTTTCTCTCTCTATACACACACACACATACATATACATATATGCATGTATATATATATACATATATATAGATATATATATATATATACACATATATATACATATATACATATACATACACATATACATACATACAAATATATACATATACATATCCACACACACACACACACACACACACACACACACAGAGAAACTTGCACCTATATTTATTTGAGCTACTTGAAGCATATAGACTTATAATTTTTTTCCTACAAAATGCTTGGATATATAATGGATAGTCATTTCATAGAGTTTAATATGTATATTAGATGTTATTGAAATGTGATTAATTTTTTGTGATATTACGACTATATACATACCTAATTATGTATTTATTATGATTTTTGTATAGTTATAATGTATTATTGGATCTGCATGGATAAAATTTATATAGTTATTGGGATTAAACAATGGTATTTTTATTTGGTGTACCAAGTTTTACACACACACACACACAATCATATGTAAGTATGTGTACTACATATATAGTATAAAGTGTCATCATAAGTAACCCAGTACAAACATATAGTTACATATACATATGATTATATGTTATTTACAATCATGATGTGTTTATGTATAGTGTTTATGATAAGTGTAAATTAGAAATGAGTGGTAAACAATTTGTAGGAAGATATATATAGTCAAGATGTATGAATAATTAACATATAATGGATCTATAACTCATGAGGATAATAAGTAAAGCTATATTAAGATGTTGATTTTTCTATCTGTATAGTTTATGAAACTTATTATACTCATGTAAGGTACCAAGTAATAGTTTAACATAGTTTCAATGGGTTGTGTGTATAGCTATACCATCAATAAAGGAATATTAAAGTATTTTAGTCTTTCATATATTATGAATAGTTAATAATTGCAATTAAATGACTAGAAATATGAATAGTCAATTGTTTATATACTATTTATGATGCATATGATAGATTATATGCGATTATAGGGTTTCCTTCTATTTATACATGTTTTGGAATTTTGTATATGAGTATATATATTGAATCTATTAATTTTGAATAAAATATGTTTGAATTAATTTGATATTAATGACACTAAATAAGTAGGTGAGATGAACTTCACATACTTAGTGTCACTAATAAAAATAATTAAGGTAATTGATTGAGTTGTGTGTGTGGATTTGACTGATCTTAGAGATATAGAAACTATATTAAAACTTTGGCTCAAGTATTGTTTATGGTTGAACATTGTCATTTCCCTTGTATGATTTATTTTACATGTTTTGAATGATATCATGTTAGAACATACTAATTTATGATATTTTACACATAATAGTTATCTTAAAACACACTAGTTATATTTGAAATTCTTGATTAATGCATATTCATTATCTTCATATCTATGAAGGGAGGGCCATTCCTTAGTTGGTAGATTATGTAGGGGATCTATGGTCTATGGTTGGTGTGTAAAAACACTTAAATGATACTCTCCCTCCCCTCCAGTAGTCAACCAATAAATACTAAACTCATTATTATTTAGTGACATCAATAAGCTTGTTGAGACTCATATGTTATGCAAAATAATGTATTTAATTGTAAACTTATATTCAGATATGTAATAATGTATAATTTTACTATTTGATGGAAATTTAAATTTACAGTAGTTGGTTGTTTATTCTTATATTAGTTGTGATATTTACTCCAATAGTGGATGATTTGTAAATTTTATATTTGTGATTTAATTGTAAAATTAGATCTGTATTCAATATAGTGATCATTAATTAAATGAATTAAGTTTTCATCCAAAGGGGTAATGAATAAATCATTTACTGATGTATTTAATTAAAGATTGTTTGTTCTTGAATTTAGTAAAGGAATTTTTTTATTGATTTATTAATTATTAAAAAAATTAGTTAACTTGATCCTAATTTAACCCAAAGGAGTATTACATAAAGACTTAAAAAACTTTCAGTGAACTATTTTATTTGGTTAGAAAATATGAGATCAAGATTTTAAAAGCAAAAAATTTAAATATGGGACTAATTCCCATACCTATAATGGAGCTAAATTATATGATAGATCAACATCAAAATTTAATATTAGTGATAATAATTTATTTATAAACCTATATATTTTAGTCACTGATAGTTTCTTTTTAAGGACATGTCTATATATGTTTCTCTTTTAGTGAACATCCTAAGGAGTGCAATAGGATTTTGTTAGATGTGGTTGATTGTAACCTATGATATATTTTCATATTATCACATAGTATAACTATTTACCTAGGTTATCTTCTTATTTGGCCACTATAACCTGCTTAGATGACATTTTACCTACTTTTTGCCTCTTATGCCTTGTTCTATGTCTTATCCTGATTAACTAGCCCATGCCAAGTTAGTTTTATTGTTTCTGATGTTTTATATTGTATCAAACATGTATGATTTTGTATTTTTCCTACTTATTTTCCCTTTTTAACTACATCAACCTCACTTTATATAGTTTTGTACCTTCTATACTAACTCTACATTGCTAAAATACTATTATTTTTACTCTAAACATTTCTATATTGATAAGGATCAAGCCCATTTCCATATTTTATGGGTCACTTTTAGGAGTTATATATATGTGTGTGTGTGTGTGTGTGTGTGTGTGTGTGTGTGTGTGTGTGTGTGTGTGTGTGTGTGTATGTATATATATATGTATATATATATATATATATATATGTATATATATATATGTATATATATATATGTATATATATATATATATATATATATGTATGTATATATATATATATTTGTATACATATATATATATATGTATACAGATATATATATACATATATATATATACAGATATATATATATACATATATATACATACATACATATATATATATATATATATGTATATATGTATATATATATATGTATATATATATATATATATGTATATATGTATACATATATATATATATATACATATATATATATATATATATATATTTCCCATGTGTCATTTTATAAATAGACACACCCCATTATTTTCAAATTTCACATGAAAAACTCTTTTTAGTTTAAGAAATGAAATTAGATTATAGGATTTTATACTTGTGAAGGTATATGTTTGCACATGGTATTTGGAGTTCTTCAGAAGGAATTTAAAATAGAAAGGTATACCTAGTATTTGAAGACCCCATCTAAGGATACTTATCTCTTCATTCTTACCTTTTTATTATCCACCTAAAATATCTCTAACTAAGTTCCACTTAATCTAAGAGGGGATATTAATGCATCGACAAGTCAACCTAAGGTAAGTATCCCAATCTCTAAACTCTTTCCTTTATTTATTTTTTATTTGTACATACTATAGTAGTACTTTTTTCTTATTATCCATTACTATTTTAAATTATTTCATTTTTTCATGCTATTATATCCCTATTTAGATACCTATTTGTTACAAATATTAGGTTAGATACCTCTTGGTTGCATCCTAATTGATTTTATCTATCTTCAGTTTACTTCTTTTACATATTAGATCTAGGTTGTATTTTTTCATCAACTCATTACATAGTATTTATAATTATGTACTTGATACCCCTTTTATAGACAATTTTTGATTATAGTCCATGCACTAATTTGTGTCACAACTAATTTTATGTATGTTGGATCTAGTATGGTAATGTCCTTTTTCCTATATTAGAGGATATTTATATTTATAACTATATTCACACTAAATAAATTATGGTGAACTTGACATATATATTACACAACATTTTGGTAAGTGCATGGATTTAGGAGCCAAAAGGAGGTCTTGAGTGGACATTTTTTTCTTGAAAAATAAGAACATCAACTTTTACAAAATATGTGAGATGCCTACACTCAGAATTTAAAGATGTTATAACAACATGAATTGTTACATTTTGAATCAAGTTTCTAAAATACTAATGTTTGTTGAAATTGTTCAAGCATAAATAGGATGAATAGATTAACTTTGAATATGTACTATTATTTTTAACAAAAATAAAGTATATAGTAGATCATACACCCCCACATTAATTGAGTTTCATTTAATATTTTTTGAAACCCTTTAGTATAAATTTAGATAAGATCATCTACTTTATAATATTTTAAAAATCTTATAATGAATATTTTTAAATAATATTACAATTAAATATACATGAAAATTATAAATTATGGATAGCCAATTGTGTGCCCCCACTTTATACAATAAAAAAATATAAAAAAATTATTTTGAGTTTTGAATGTGTGTAGAATTATGTATAGTGTGAAACCCTATAAATTTTTTTTTAATAAATTAAGCTAAAGATATAAAATATAGATATGTATATTTGTGCCATATGGCATCATAAAAAAAATGCTTAGAAATAAATATAGATAAAAATAACAAATTAATCAATGTGTGTGTGTGTGTGTGTGTGTGTGTGTGTGTGTGTGTGTGTCTATAGGAGAGTGTTCTCGATGTCTTATTTATATTTGAATGAAATATCCTAATGAAATTCATAGTGTTTATCATTTTTAAAGTAGGATTTTATATTTTTAGTCTAAAACATGAATTTTTATTTGTGTAGGTTCATGTCTTAGGTTCATATTTCTAATCCTAAAGGTTGTATGTACTAAAGTTTTTATGAGATACTATTGATATATAATTTTTAATAATGTGTATGCACTACTATTGATTTATAATTTTTAAGGCTTCCAACTAGTGTGAGTTAAATAAATCAAAGGTAAGTTGTGTATTTACTAAAATAAATGCTATGTATATATTGACATGTATATTGTTACACTATAAATTAGGTAAATATAAGAAATTAGGTCAACTCTACATATTATATAATTGGTCTCACAACTCCATGACTTGTGGTTTATAAGATAGTTTTCAAAATCCAATATGGTCAATACTTAGTAATTTACTATATTTTAATATTGAACTTAAGGATTTTAATATGAAAATTTTAAAATTGGTGACTCTTTTGATCAAACATATAGTAATTTTTTTAGGTTTTAGGGCCTTTAAGGTTGGTTGTTGACATTTTTAAGACTTTTAAGTGTGACAAAATTAAATTTACAAGGGCACATATTATAACACTATAATTATTTTGTGTTCATGTTTCCATTTTAGTGTAAATTCAACTAAATTAGACCCCTGTAACATGTAATTGATTACAAAAATATTGATTTAGGGATAAGAGAACACATTAGTCCATAATTTGTTTCTTTTTATCTTGAAATTCTTAAATAGGTCCCTTATCACATGCAATCAAGGAAAATGAAGTTGATTTGTGGTAGGTACACACATTATACCATAATGTGTTAAATATTATTTGTTATTATTTATTGTTAGCATGAATTTGAATAAATATATTCCATATCACATTTAATCTAGTAAAAATATCTCAATTTCAAGCCACGAGCACACATTAGGCCATAATGTGTTAGTTTTGTGTGTGCATGTTATTTTTTAGAGTTAATTAGACTAAATAGGTCCCATCTCACATGTAATTAAGGAAAAGAATGTCAATTTATGGATACATACACACATTAGACCAAAATATATGTGTTTTTTATGTACTTATTTCCTTTTTGGAGTGATTTACTTGAAAGGGTCCCATATCACATGCAATTAATGCACTCATCAATTATTTTAGGGATATAGTATGCATTAGACCACCATGTATCATTTTTATTTGTTTATGATTATTTTATATAATTAATTAAAATAAATATACCAATACCATGTGTACTTGAGGAAACAAAGGTTAATTTAGTGATATAATCACATAGTAGACAAACATGTGTCATTTTTATGTTTTTGCATTTCTTTCGTAAAGATAATTTAACTAAATAAGGCTCATATCACTTAAAATAAAGTAAACCAAAGTTAATTTAGGATACATACATATAATATATGATAAAATATCAATCCGAGTTCACATTTTGTAGGTAATAAAACTAAACAAGTACTCTATCACATGTAATGGACGTAATGGATATTAATTTTTGACTATAGGAAGGCATTAGATCATAACGTTTCTTTTTATGTGTTCTTATTTCCTTTTTAGATTTAATTTGACTAGTAAAATCCTCTATCACATGAAATAAATGAATCCAAAGTTAATTTAAGACAACATGAACACATTAGACCATAATATATGTTGTTATTATGTTATTATTTTATTTTTATAATAATTTTAATGTAACAGGGCCTACATCACATGAAATCAAGGAAACATAGGTTGATTTAATTTTATGGGCATGTATTTTACCACCATGTGCCATTTTATTCTCTCTATGTTTCTTTTATAAATTTAATTCATTTAAACAAGGCCACTATCATATGCACTTGATGAATCTAAGGTAAATTTAGAATTATATAATACATTAGACCACCACATGTCATTGTTATGTTTTTCACATTTTATTTTTAGATTAAATTCTACTAAATAAGGGCCTTATAGCTTGTAATCCAAACAACAAAGGTCTATTTATGGCTAAAACCATACATTAAGCACAACATATTTTTATTATGTGTTTGTATATCACTTTTATATTGATTTTTTATGAAAGGGTCCCATATCACATTCAATAAATATAAGGGAGGTATCTTTATGGATACAAGCACATATTAGACCATAATTTGTTATTTTTGTGTCTTCATATTTCCTATTTAGAGTTAATTAGACTAAATGGAGCCCATATCCCATGAAATCAAGGTTATTTAGGTTGATTTAATGACAAATTCACACATTATTACAAAACATTTCAATCTTTTACAATTGTTTTATAATTGTACAAAAACATTAAACTAATTAAGGCCCCTATCATGTATAATTGAGGTAAAAAAATTGTTTAAGGGTCTAATTTAGGGATAAAATTAGCCCAAATTACATATTATATTGATCTAATTAATTAACATTTTCAATCTTGATGTAAATTTGGGTCAATTCAACCATAAATTACATTGTATAATAGCAATGGGGTTCTATTGGCTCCAATTATTTGAATTGTGCCTCAAATTAAATTAATCAACTAATTAAATTAGTCATGGAATTTGGGCCAATTAAGACCTAAATGATATTTTATAATCACAATTAGGTTAATAAGACTAAAAATGACCCAAATTACATATTTTATTGAACTAATAGAGTAATTAGTTCAAATAGTGATGAAATTAGGGCCAATTAACCCTAATATCATAACATATTATCACAATTAGGTTAATAAGGCTCAAATTAGCCCCAAATTACTTCTTTGATTGAACCAATTGAGTAATTAATTCAATTAATAATTAACTTAGGGAAAATTAAACCCCAAGTCATATTGTATAATCCCAATCAAGTTCACATGTCTCCTAAATTATATCCTTGAATGAACCAAATGAGTAATTCTTTCAATCAATGATGAAATCCATCCAAATTGATCCTTATATCACATTTTATGTTCATAATTAAGTTTATTGGGCCTATATTTAATCAAATTACATCTTTGATTGAATTAGTTTAATATTTGACTCAAATAATCCTAAAATTGGGGCTAATTGAGCCATAAATCACATCTTATAGTCACAATTATGTTCATAGGGATCAAACTAGCACAAATTTCATATCTATCTGAAATAATGGATTCATTGGTTCAATAATTGATAAAAGTTTGGATAATATATCCCAAAATCACAATTTTTAAATTAGGTTGGTGAAATAAAGTTGGTCTAAATTGCATCCCTAGTTGAAATAATAATACAATTAGTTTTATATGTGATGAAATTTGAGCCAATTGATCCCTAATTCACATTGTATAGTCATAATTAGGTTTGTAAGGATAAAATTATCCCAAATTATGTATGTGAATAAACTAATCATGTAATTGGTAATCAACTCAATTATTTCCAAGTGAGATGTAAATAATATAGTATATTCATAATTAGTATCAAAAGGATATTCATTAGTCATTATCCTCAAGCAACTAACACTATCTGTGAGAGATAAGTGGTTTGTAAAATTTATTTTTGGTAGATCTAGAACTCATAAAAATGTTATCATCCAATCTAAAATTCCTAAAAACCTACTGAATTATTATATATTTAATAAAAATGGACACCATTTTGAAAATTTATGTGTTGAAATCTATAGGTTCAATACTAAAATCCTAAAAAATGATTGAGTACTTAGTAAATTGGTTTTTTTTAAATTATATAATAAATTGTTACTCATGGAGATGTGAGACCAAATCTAGAAGATGAAAAGTATCCCTAATTTCTTATATTTATTAAAATAAATTAAAATTATTTACATTATAAATTTTAACTTAACATTTATTTTATTAAATACATAGCCTATCTTTCACTTATTTAGCTTGCATTACTTACAAGCCTTGAAAAATGCAAAGCTACTTCAGCTTGTATGCATTATAACACATGCACATTTTAGGCTTACTTTTCTTAAAATCCCATACTTATTTTCATATAGATTACATTTTCATGAAAACATGTCCACTTTTTGGCCCTCCAACTTCTTTAACTTACCCATTTAAGTTTGGTCATTTTCATGTTTTATTTGTTTTTCTAACTTCTTAGATTTTTCCATCATTTTTAATGATGTCTCATTTGATTATTTTTATATCAATCATAAACCCATTTATATTTTTCATGGATGTCTCTTTTCTCCCTCTTAATTTTAGACATTAAATACAATTCCTCATGGTGTATGTTTTTTTAACCAAAACAAAACATTCCCTTTCCCATGGCTAGAGATACCTATAATGATATTCCCAATTTTGTTGATCCTACCATGATTGATGATCCAATGGATGACACTTATAACAAGTAAATTATACATATGATTATATTACAATTTATTATGATCTTATCATGTATGAATATATCCAAGATGATATTTTCATTTTTTGACACATATATAAAATTTGAAGTTACCTATGATGATCTTTTCATTTAAGAAAATTTTAGCATGATCAACAGTCTCAAAAATGGTAGTTTTAGCATGGCCAACTATACCTATGGTTTTATTAATTTTTTTTACACTTATATAATGGTTTAATATTCCTATTATGATCTTACCATTTATGAGAATATTAGTATTATAAATGATACCACAAATGGAGATCCTAGCATGATAATAGATCTCATAGATGATATTCCCATTTTTATCACTCATACCATTTTTTCCACTCACCCACAAGAACATATTTCCATATTAAAAAAACCTTAACTTGATCCAGTAAGTGATGAAGATGACTTCATCACTTTTCACCATCCTTTCACTGTACCCCTTGAATTTCATAGGTGGATGAGTCATAAAATTCCAAATTATATCCTAACACTCTAAAACATTTTTTTTCCAACTCCTCAACTCATGAAATGTTTTTACTTCGCATGACTGTAATGAAGTGAATTATATATTATACTAATTATTATCCTACCACTAAAATCCATCCTAAAACATCTCCTAGAACTAATATACTTATTATAATTTTAGCCTATAGGTTAGATTACAATCTTTATCTGATCTAAAGATTAGATAGTTTTGATAGAGTTGACCACGCCATGTGAATTTATATTTTCCCTTTGTTTCAACTATATTAGAAAAAATGATAAATAAATATATTTTAAAGAGATATGAGTCTATTTTTTAATTAATATAATTATATTGACTACTAATAATTTTTTTTAACTATGTTAGCCATGACATCATCGATGTTAGTTCAATAAAAAGAGATTATATCAACTAGGAGATAATCATAACCAACTCTATGGTCTAGGATGTCGATATGGCCAATGAATTTCTATAAAAACTCTATATCAAATTAATTTATATTGGCTAGGATACAAAAAAAATGATATATCTATGAACCTCAACCTAAAACAAACAAACAAGATAAACCATCATATAGCATAGTCCAACTATATTACCCAAGACATCAGTTTGGTTGATGTAGTTAAATATCAATCCATAAATTTATAAATGTATCGACATAATAAATACCATATAAAAAATTTAAAAATACATTAAAAATATCCAAAAACTAATGTAGATGATAAAATTTATAGTACAATAAATATATACACATAATATGATGATAAATGTAATCACAATACCAATCTTGAGGTTGATATCAAGAACAATATTAAATCTAATATTGTTATAACTCAAATTTTTGGGCATCTTAAGAATCCTTTCCTTTTTCTCACTTCAAATGTTTAAGAATCCTATGATTCCTACCATTATATAAGTTAATACTTTATGGCATATTTTTATACCCATACACATCACAACACTATACCATTCTGCACTCCTCACACTCATAATGAACTAATTACCAATAACCTTGCACAAATTAGAGAAAAAAATTAGCCTTAAATATTTATTATAATATAAATGATCTATTTTAATTAATGTACCATGTTAAAGGTATATTCCTCTTTCATATACATATTTATACATTTAATTCATATTTTATCTTAACACTATTTGTATGTTTCTTCTAAAACTTGTGTTGTAGTTTAGCCTCATTTATCAACACCTATGTGTTTATTATCACCTAACTTATCATCACCATTAGGATCCATTTTATTAATTATAAAACCTTTATTTTTAAAATCTTATAACATATATTGTCAATTTGGGATATCCTTTTTGTTTTTTTGCCTTTTGGACATTTAGTTTTTAGTTGCATATTAAGACACATAGGAATATAACCAAGCCCTCCTCACAATTTCCCATTCTCTACCATGTTCACCTTTGGTGTGTTTTTATACATTTTTATAATCTAATTTCAGTTATTTTCACTTTCATTTCTTCATCATTACATTTTACCTCTTTAGACTCTCTTTATAAAACTATATTTTTTCCTCTTGGATTTTAGTTTGCGATTTGAATGGTAAGACATTGTGGAATATAACTAGGTTGGCCTCATAAACACTCATATTTTATAAAATTTTACTCATACCATAGATCTCACTCCCAACCTTATTATGTGGTTTTTGAAAGATAAGATGATGATTGAGAGTGTTTTTTGTTACTTTGTGTGAATTATATTTCCTTGTGAATAAAATATTGCACTCTACACACATGTTTAACATCCATATTTTATCATATATTATGATGAAATATAAAACCTCTAATTCATTGTATCATACCCAATTACACATTTTTTATGATTAGGTAAACCCAATCATTCTCATGTTCATCTTTGCTTCCCTCTCTTTTTCACCTCCTTTTGGGCACACTAAGGTTAATTTCAAGATTGTAATCTTTTATATTGTGAAATTCTAGGAGTATCTAAGCATATTTGTCTCTAGGTTTACGTCTTTATTATCTAGATGTAATATATCTTGTGTTATTCATATTAAGCACCCATTATTTTTCATCTAAATCTGTATGTAGGAGGACAATAAAAACTATAAAATAATCAAATATAAGTTGTCAAATCAAAATTAAAAGATAACTTCAAAATGAAAAATATATTTTAAAATTATAAAATAATAAATAATACATGATCATATAATTTGGCACTCCCCTACGCTATTTGAAGCTCAAACTACAAATTTAGCCTCATGATAGAGCCAATGTCCATTAGAGTATAGTAGGCTAGTACAATGGGGTAGGATAATTTAAATTCACATCATTAGTTCCACTTAATTTTAGGTATAATTACCGAATCATCATATTAAATAATGTCTCCATTGGGGTCCTAAGGAATGAGGAAAGTATTATGGAAAGGTAGGGTCCCTTTTAATTTTCATGTATATAGCCTTCATGGGATGATATTTATACTTCACTAGCTATCATAAGCTCACACTCGTTGGTTGTGGTTATCTAGGGGCATTGATGTGAAAAACACTTATTAGTGTTTCCAGACTTATTAGAGTTTCCTATTTATAGTAAATAATGTGTTCTCACATTGGTGGAGATCCTTTTTTCCTCTATTCATTTTTCACATTAACAAGAATAATTATTTATAAATATATCCCATATTCTACATCTCATTTTATTCATATCTTTTATACATGTTATAAATGTGGCATGTGATATTATTTATAGGTTCCCCTTTTAACTTGGAATGTTTAAATAGAAGTTGCATATTTGAGTTATTTTGATATTCTCTCTTGGTCATTGCCTTATTTTTATAAGGTGTATATTTATTAGGTTTGGGCCTTTTTATTTTATTAACCTTTTTTTGGTCATCTAAACCTAATATATCCCTTAATTTATGACTAAATGGTCTCATTTATACATTTTATGATTTATTTAATTAAACACCATGTTTTTTCCCAAATTCATCTAGACATGTTTTATCCCTCTAGTTATCATTATTAAACCTATTTTATATATTTTACTCTTACCTTGAGTCTTCCAATATTAATTTATCCTTTACCTAATGTTTTCTATATTTCTTTATTTTTAACATCTTCTTTGAGAATTTT
>JARHVA010005710.1:705000-742500 GCA_037957365.1 Torreya grandis
GTTGTTTGATGGAGTCTAACATAATAAATTCACTTAAGAATTTTTCATAATTTTATATGGTGAGAAATGTTGCCTTTCATAAGGTTTATGAAATGATTATTGTGCCCATATATCATGCATAGGCAGGTGTTATAATTAACAAATTATGGATTTGTTTAAAGCTCATGTCCATATAAAAAGATCCAAGTTATTAATAATGTGAGGGTTAAGAATTATTTTAGGATAGAGATTCTACCAGGTTATAATTTTGAAATTCTTGTATCTTAAATGCATGTTTGGTGAGACAAATATTAGAATAAATGTTTTAGAATTGGCTTAAAACTAATCTAACAAAGTGCAGTATATATATAGTTTTGGTCTTAAATTTGGGTATGGTCTAAAATGGTTTGTAAATCCATGGAATGGGGAGAATTTATGGATATGAATATATACATTAGAATTTTATTCTTAAATGTGTGGCTAAAAGTCATGGTGAATAATATTCTTATGAGTATGAACGAATTGAGTCAAGATCAAAGATAAAAAATTAAAGGAAGCTATTTGAATATATTTTGTAAAATAGAAAAGGTAGCTAGATAGAAATTATAATGAATGAAAATAGTCAAGAACAATAGTTCAAAACATTTAAGGTGTGTATTAAAATGAGTTTTTCTTAGTTTTTTTTCATGAAAATATCAATAGAACTAAGTAATCATATTAGAAAAAATCAAGTGAGTGAAAATAAGAATGAGCTTAATCATCATGAAATTAAGTAAGTAAGGTGGTTACATTTCCATCATTTTGGTATTAGAGCTTAAAATAGCTCTTGGGAAACACTAATCAATTTTGAAATTGCATAATAGATTAATAGCTTTGTAAAGATTGATAGGTTGTATAAACTGTAGGTTTCAGAGATCAAGCTTATAAAGATTGAGAAGAGGTCATCAAAGTTGTTAATTTTTTTTTCAAAATATTAAAGAAATAATATTATACAGTTATTGATTCTTAGAGGGAAAGGAGAAGGCACTCAAAGCCCAAGAAGGCTAAGAAGTAATTGAAAAAGTTAGGAAGGATTGAAAAGAAAAGGTGAAGGGCTTATGAAGCTCAAAGAAGAGAGAGAAAAAGATTACTATAAAAAAACATCCAAGAAGAGAGCTTTGATAAACTATCAGAGGTCCAAGGTCAAAAAGACTTGGATGAGATAGGAGAGATGGATCAAGAATACTTTCTCAAGATAGTGAAAGAAGTGTGTAAGGAACTGTGAAAAGGTAAGAGCCAGAATAAAGAGAAAGAAAAGAGAAATTAGGAGGAGGAAAAATTCTACAAGGAGTTGGAAGAATTGAAAAGGAGTATAGACTTGGTGAGTCTTAGAGTTGAGAGTATGCAAACCCCATGGTATGGACGGGAGTTGAAAAATAAAGTGAAATGGTCCATTGAATAGATAAGAGATAGAAGGAGAAGGAAAAGGTTGAATTTTGCCTTGAAGATGCAGTGTAAGAAAGAGGAAAAGCTTAGGAATGATGAGATTGAATAAGATCAGTGTTTGATAGATGAAATTGATCTCATCATTGAAAGGATAGATTAGTAGTAGACCACCCAAGAGGCCATGTGGCCAAATGTTTTTATATCTAACTTTTCATTTGATTTTTTTTGGTAAGAAAGCAAGTTGAAAAATAAGGAGAAACTTTTGATCCTATGCTCATGGATTATGGAAATGAAGAACTTTATGAGAGAGTGCTTAGACAAGAAGAAGAGGTTTGTCATAATGCCTCTAATAATGAGTACATGAAGATGATCAAACAAGAAGAGTTAATTCTCACTCTATAGGATGAGAAAGATGAAGATTGTGAAACTAAAGATAAGAAGCTAAAAAATGAAGACTCAATGTATAACACAAAGCATTCAAATTTTCTTTTTCATGTTACTAAGATGTTAACTCTTGATGAAGACTATCTCCTGAGAGAGATAGAAAATTATGAAAAACAAGTTGTAGGTGAAGGAAGGTTGTAAGAAGAGCAACAAAATAATATTTTTTATACATGGATATGGAACAACTAATGGTAGAAATGGTAGCTTTGGAGGATGAAATAAATATTGAATAAGAGGACAAAGATCATCCTAAAATAGAAATTAAAGAAATGAGTAATTGGCTTAAATAAAATTAATTTCAAAGAGAAGTAATTGAGGTTGCTGAAATAAATGGCATACTTGAGAGAGACCTTAAGGTCTTAAATTTTAGTATCTAATGTTGCATTGAGTTGTATATGTGAATATTTGATGGATAAAAAGGTGGAATCCATAGAAAAGAGAGATCTTGAAGGATTTGAAGTCAAGAAACTACAAAGGAGTGTCCTCATTCTAGAGGTTAAAGCAATAAAGAAGAATAATAAAGAAAATATGAATAACCAACAAGTCACAACTTGGATGGAGAATATAACAAGCAAGAAAAGATACAAGTGTGGAGATAAGGAACATGTCTACATCTATGAAAAGATAATTGAAGAAAATTAAGCTAGATTAGTTGTAGCAATGAAGGGAAAAATCAAAGAAGACAATGAGCAGGATCTCATGAAACATTTTGAGCTTAGGAGTCTGATGCAATAGCATCAACCAGGACTTGTAAATGATATATAAATTGGTCTTGATAAATATATGTATTATGTTCATTAAAAGGAGTTATGCTTGTTATATAATTTCAAAAAGGTTAAATGAGAGGTTGAAAAGATTTTTCATCTTTGTGTAAATGTAAATTATCTTATGTAAAGCATTTAAATCCCTCTATAAGGGTAGGTCTATGTTGGATAAAGGAAAATTTAGTATATGCCATGATAAGAATGAGAAGTTGAGAGAATCATGGTCTTATTATTTATCAAAATCCATGTTTAAACATATGGCAGTCTTTTTAAGAAATGATGGTACATAGGTGAGAAGATAAAGGAGGATATGTGGAGAAAAAATAGGGGATGTAAGCAACATATGAAGAATAAGGTATGTAATAAATGATATGTATAAGATCTATAAGTGTTGTAAGAGTTTGATATTGAAATAAAGTATTTCTTTTGATGATAAACAAATTATTTTAATCTTGTTAGGAATATAATTTCAACGTATGTGTGTAAATCCTTAGAATATGACTATGGAAAGTAATACAAATATTTGTGTTCGAGGATTGATACAATGGAAAATGAGCATGTTATGAGAGCAATAGAGACTTAATAACTATCATTTAGGGACTAGTCTAGTATGGGAATCACTAAATGTGAAATCAAATGTTTGGAGGCTCAAAATCTACTATATAAGTAAGTACAATTCGTTTTTTTTTCATTTGATGAAATAATTTTGATGGATCAGTTAAATGATGATATTTTCCTTCATTGATGTCCTCTTGGATAAGACTGCCCTATCACCTATAGTCCCTTTATTCTACCTACAAGTAATTATATGAACTTATTTTTAATATTTTGAAAACCAAAATAATGTTATTAAGGTTATTATAGAGGTATTAGCTGGAAGGAAAATCTCATATACTATATCAAATAATCATTTAAAGTCCCTTGAGTTTTCAAACCATTCTAGACTATTTATAATGTGATTGATCGTAATAGTAAATTACCATTCATATAAGTGGATGATTAATATTTGGTGAGATGATATTAATAATGGTATTTGGGACTCTGTTAACAAATTTGAAAAGAACATTGTTCTTTTGAGCATCATTCATTTTTTGGTGAATAGGAAACAAAATATCAATTTGATGATTTTATTCATCGCCAAACAATCTGGTGTTATAGTTCATTAGGTTCGATTTGGTTTTTAGATAAGACACAACTTTAGTAATTCACGTAGGTTGATTTTTAAGGTTGTTTGATGGAGTCTACCATAATAAATTCACTTAATAATTTTCTAGAATTTTATATGGTGAGAAACACTACCTTTGATAATGTCTATGAAATAATTATTGCACCCATATATCGTGCATAATTAGGTGTTGCAATTTATGAATTATGGATTTTTTTAAAGCTCGTGTCAATATAAAAAGTTTCAATTTATTAATAATGTGAGGGGTTAATAAATTTTATATGAGAAAGAGTCTACCAGGTTATAATTTTGAAATTATTGTATCTTAAATGCATGTTTGGTGAGCCAAATATCAAAATCAATGGTGTAGAATTGGATTAAAAATAATCTAACAAAGTGATATATATATATATATATATATATATATATATATATATATATATATATGTATATATATATATATGTATATATATATGTATATATATATGTATATATATATCTATATATATGTATATATATATCTATATATATGTATATATATATGTGTGTGTGTGTGTGTGTGTGTGTGTATATGTATATATATATATATATATATATATATATATATATATATATATATATATATATATATAGTTTTGGTCTTATATTTGGGTATGGTCTATGAATCCATGTCAAGGGGAGAATTTATGGATATGAAGATATACATTAGAATTTGATTCTTAAATGTGTGGTTACAAGACATGTTGAAGAATATTCTTATGAGTATGAACAAATTGAGTCAAGATCAAACATTAAAAAAATTTAAAGGAGGTTATTTGAATATATTTTGTACAATGGAAAAGGTATCTATATATAAATTATAATGAATGAAAATAGTCAAGAACAACAGTGCAAAACATTTAAGGTGTGTATTGAAATGAGGTTATCTTAGTTTTTTTTCATGAAAAGATCAATAGAGATAAGTAATTAGATTAGAAAAAGTCAAGTGAATGAAATTAAGAATGAGCTTAATCATCATGGAATTAAATAACGTGGTGACATTGGTATCATCTTTTTATCTATTTTTATAGTTCCTCTCATGTCATTTATGTATTTCATTTTCCTTATTTGTTTTTCTTGGGTTTTTTCTTCTTGTATATATATGTCATTCTTATATCCTCTCCGCTTGGATGACTATGATAATTTATTTTGTTGAATCCATATACTTTTATTTTTATCTCCCATCCCATAATATTTCATAGAATTTTACATTATGAAAACATAATATATATTGAGGATTTTTTCCCAAGAGAATGCATATTCTTAAAGAATGTTATATGTCAATGTCAAACCATTCCTTATTTATTATTATTAAATTCATACCTAGGATCAATTTTTTATATTGATTTCCTTTTAAATATTCTAAAACATTTGAAATTTATTTTCCTTTATCTTTTACTTTTACATGGTTATAGAAATAGCATATTATGAATTTAATATTATTAATTGAGGTCATGTATTATTTATGCACATTACATTAATGGTATTAATTGATTTGAATGAAACACATAAATGTTTATACATATTATTTTGTATTCATATTTGACCAAGGTCATCCTCATGCTCACTCTAAAAGGGTATTAAATGGTATATCGTGGTTGTACTTTTGGTTATATCTTTCATGGTTTCCTTTATCATATTGATATTTCATGTGATTATATATAGTTTTCATGATTGGTACTTCTATTAATGCTAATGTACTTACTATGATTATTTTTTATTTAGTGTTATTTTTTTATTATTATATGAGCACTTTGTTGATTTATATGCATTCTCCTTCTAATTAACATAGAACATACCTCTCTTGTTTTTCATGCACCTTATGTGTATTCCTATGTTTGTTGATTAACATGGTTCTCATTTCTTCCATCAAGTGAATGTTGTAGTTATGAGTGATATTTTTACTTATCAAGTGTGACATATCTTCCTTTCATACTATAAGTTTGATATGGTTTTTATTCTCTTTGTATTCTTATACTATATGTTTTTATATGAAAAGTGCCATAATATATATGATGTACATTATTCCATGATTGGTTATTATTTTATATGGATAGTGTACAAGTATTAAAAATAATATGTCAATCATGATAAAAATTGGAATATAATATAAATATAATAAATACAAAATGTATAGTAAATAAATATTTCAATTAATGTGTCAAATGAATAAAATTACATTGAAATAGAATTTGATAAAGGGGATTGATAAATAAATGTATTTTTTCTAAATAACCTAGATATTAATAGAATTTTAAAGTACTAAAAATGAGGACCTTGAGAAATACATAGGAGTATATGAAAGGTAGATATTGATCTAAGATAGTGTAGTCACTTAAAATAATATCTAATGCTTAAACATTGCACTTGTGACCACTACTTATACACACTTAGCCTATACTCATTTTCATGGATTTAATCACTATTACTCTAATTATATGTATATTATACTTATCATTTAGTGATTATGATACTTTATATTCATATTCTTCATTATAAGTAACCTAAACTCACTAATAGGCTAATCCACACTTATAGTTTAGTTGTATCTAGTCATCAAATAATGCTGATCTTTTAGGACAATCCCACTCACTAGTAGTGTATAAAGCCTCTACTTTCATTCTCCCACCAACTATAAAATAATTGATAAAATTAAAATTCACCTAACATGTCATCCTACACATTTCACAAGTCTAATTGAAGAAATTTACAAAAAGGCCACTGTATAAGCATTTTCTTCATTCATTTATTAACTAGATGGAAAGAGGATTCCATATTACAAACACTGTAATTTTATAATTGCACATTAATAATAAAACACCTATTATTAATAATTATGAGTCCATACAACACAAGTTTCCCTAAGCTCAATTTGAATACACCTCCAAGGTTATAATCCATTGTTGAAGCATATAATTACACCAGGATTACACCAACATATAACATTACACCAATATATCACACACACCACATTAGCATGGGGGAAATACATGTTTGGTCCCACTTTGGGGCACTGATATGTAGGTAACACTTAACATATGGGGTATTAAGGTTACGCACAACTTTAGCCACTAACCCCTTATCCCTACTTACTACATTTATTCCTCCTTGTCAATTGGGATAGGGTTCCAAGTGAACAATAAGGAACATAGTTATTCCCATAGAAAATTAAATAATTCTAATCTCACACAAGACCTACAAGTGAAGGTGCACTAGTATAATTTTGTATAGAGAGAAAAAAACCTATCAAAAACTAGTGCAACCTAAAGATGAAAATATAATATAGACTTATCTAAATAGCACAACCATGACCCAAACCCAAGTGGATCCATGTTCCTAATTCATAATAATATCACATAGTCTCATAGATAATCATCTAATCATTATTTTAGTTAATCAGATTGGAGTGCCAACTAAGTTATTTATCTTTATTATTTTCCCATTTTATAATATTTCCATAAATAATAAGTTACAAATTATTCTTGTGTATTTATTTCATATTTTATACATTCTACATTTACACAACATATTTTCATAATTATATTAACATTGATTAATCCCCAATTTATATAAAACATATTGGTGAAATTATCTATTGATTGAATATCTCAAACCCTAACCATTCATGATGAAATGGTTATTTCCTTATTTTTATTATTTCCAATCATTATATTAGGGTTTTTAGATTTCATAAACTCTTTTTAAAAAATCTTCCAAGTATCAATATTATATTTTATTCAATCTAAGAAAAAAATTCTACCTGTCTTAGAAGAAGTGCTAGAGTAATTGTTACTTAATTTCAACATACTTATATTTAATTCAGTAACATCATAATATCATAATCAATTAATACACTTTAGGATACTAATAAAAAGTATTTAACATTATATGTTTCAAATAATCTATATATATAAGATGTGCTTTTTTAAATTGTTAGAGAGGAAATAAAGAAAACATCTAACATTAATTCATCTAAGATAGTTAATACTATGGGTTCTTTACATTTCCTTGCATCACTCTATACAAATTTTATAAATACATATATCATGAGATAAACCACAAGGTGTCAATAATTCAATATGGTGATTTATACTCAACTACTTGTTACACCACCTTTTGTTAACATTTTTTATATTCATGATGTATAGTACCTTATACATAACATTGCAGATCTATAAACTAAGGTGTTATAAATGGACCAAAGTTATTTGAAACCTAATCATACCCTTTATTTTTACACGTTATTTAATACTTCATCATCTCAACATATTTTTGCATACCATTTACTAACTAGTTTTTTGGCACCTAATATTACATTATATGATGGAAAAGGTGACCCCAAGTAACTTTTCAGAATAAAATATGTTTTTTACTAGGATATTTCCTATAAGTTTAAATTATTATATTCTAACGTGGTTTTATAATTTACAAAATCATTTAATTTTTTTGTTAAATCTTTTTTCATCTTTATTCCTTGCACATTTTTCAATCAATATAAGTGAAAATATTTCATATGTTCAGAATACTTAGCTCAAACAAGAATCTAAAGATCCATCTTATATTATGTATTAAACTATAAGAACATGTTATCCAAGATGACAAATTATATGGAAGACAAGTGATTTTAATACATATTCAAACATAGCTTACTTCTACCTCTACATGAATCTATTATGTTCAATATGTTTTTATCATTCAATGATATATGTCACATAGTTAAGGAAAGACAGGTTAAGTTGTTGGAAATTATTAAGCTAAAGTATTTAATCAACCAAGTTTCTAATTCTCATGAAAATAGTTTGAATAAGACACCATAAAAGGTGAGACCAACTAACAATAAAAGTGATCAAGAGGTACTATCAAGTGTAGATTCAGAGCTTACTCCATGCATTATATTATCATCTCCTCTAAGAAGACATTTTACCAAATTTCAAAAATCTCCCTACAAGGAGATACAAATGTTATTGGAATGAAACCTCATATCTCTCCCTCCCATTAAATAGGTTGATGTGAGTAAACCTATTCCAAAAGGATTTGAAAAAAATATTTTTTTCATAGAACACAAGTGTATACTACTAATAGATACACCAATTTGAGACATAAGATCTAGGATTTGATAGATGAGGGAATCATTGATGTAGGTGAATCTACTAAAATTACAAAATCAAAACCATGTGATAATATAACAATGAATATATTCAATAATCCTTTCCATAAGCATGCATCTCATGAAGTAATAGAAAAATTAGGAGTGTATTACACATATAATTCAAATCCTCTAGCATTTTCTTATCATCATCATATAGAGGTCCAACATAGTTTAAATTGCATTATTGATACATATCATGCTTCAGTGCCATCTAGACCACTGATCACATTTTCAAATCATGAGATAGTCAATGATGACTTTGACTTGCACTCTTTATTCATTTGAGCTTACATTGATCATCAATCTATATAGAGTATCATGGTAGATAATGGTTCAAGTGTGAATACATGCACTACCACACTTATCTCTTATCTTGGATACATAAATAAGGATATTTACTACAATAATAGTCATTAATGGCTTCAATGGATATGTTCAAAATTATATTAGTGATATCACATTATAATATAGGTTGGTCCAACATATGGCCACCATATTTATAGTAGTAACTAGTGTATTACTATTCGATATGTTATTGGCATGCACCTAGACTGAGTAATTTGTATAAGTACCTTTTATAGTACATAGATGTTTGAAATACATTTTTGATAATGAGTTTATCATATTTCATGGTATTTCATATGAATACCCCATTCAACATAAATTTATTATTATTACATCATAGATATTAGTTGAGCAACCTAAAAAGGTTCAAGCCACATAGAAAGTTTAAAAATAAGGGGAAAACATTCCAAAGATAGCTATCCTTGAAAAACCACTCAATTATCATTTTTTCACGTATTCTAGAGAACCACACTCTACTCCAACACATCTTATATTGATATTAAAAGTCACTAAGAATATTCCATAAATAACACTAACACAAAATTAGTATATACAAGATGGGTTCCAAATATTCCTAGACTTCACAATTCTAAACAACATCCATATTATACCACAAATTATCAATGTCATAGTGAAATTTATGTTATAGAGCCATATTAGCTTTCAAATTTTGAGTTGAGATGAGTTATTTCATAGTTTCATGATACTTTCCATATGTGAGAGGTCATAATTCCTATATTAAAATTAGGAACTTTTAATTTTGAGGCTCTTGTGTGAGTCATTGGTTAGTATGTTCCTTTTTAGTTTCTTATATTCAACAAAATACAAAAAAATATAGAAAGTTCTAAAAATTGGGACTTATGCACAATATGTGTAATTAATTTAAATTAGTTAATATGCACTCAGTATATGCAATACTTATATGTGTGTGTGTGTGTGTGTGTGTGTGTGTGTGTGTGTGTGTGTGTGTGTGTGTGTGTGTGTGTGTGTGTGTGTGTGTCAATTTGTATATCAAATATTTTTCACAAGTGTACTTGAGTGAGTTTCATAACATATAGGTTGTCATTTCTAGATGTAGTTATAGGTGGTGATATTGTCTCAAACCCAAAAATTATACATAGAGAATATTATTATTTTATAAATAGTAACACACTATGCTCTTGTCCCATTCCACTAGACTTGTCACAGTGAAAATAGGCTCTAATTTATTAGATGTCATTTTTTATTGGTTAATCTTCATTAATTCACAAATATTCAATTTTATAAAATTTTGATTTGGAATTTTTTGGGACTCGTAAAGAGCATTGGGTCACCTAAATTAATAGGCCATAAATTAGATTTATAGATTAGATCACCTAATGATTACAAATATTTCCATAATTATGAGTATAAATCACTATAGCCTCAAGGACATTTTATCTGGTTTCATTAATATATATTATATATAATATATTAATACTACCTATCTAATATAAAGAACACTTTATAAAGTATATTACCTAGACCATTAGAATTTTATTTTATCCTATAGAGGTTTATTTACATTTGAAACATGCCAAGATAAATACCTTTTTTATATATGCCTAGTTTTTTTCCTATTGGTGCTCAACCATAGTCTGTAGACATACCCTAGACACTTAGCTACATAGTCTAGATGTCTAGATACACACCTAGGGTATTTTTTGTGTATAGAAAACATTAAAATATAAATCAAACGAAAAATCATGTGCAACATATATGTGTGGTTTTTTGTTTTACAAAAATTGTCTTCTATGATGGCTTATGGTGGTAATGGAAAGAGATCAGGTAATTATGAATGAAAAAGATAATATTATCTTATTTTGGGTAGCTAGCAAGAACACCCAAGTAAATTCAACCCACATCCACTCAAAATATAAGTAAAAAATGATTAACAAAATATTTTTTAATTATTTATATTAAATTTAATTTTACATTTCAAGGTTAATAGAAAAATGTTTATGCATGTAGAACCCCCCACTAATACTAGTTTTTCAAATGAAATAATTAATAATAATATCATGTCATCATTTACATATATTATTTATGATGGCATACCACCACTTATAGACATACCTTATTATGGCATGGATCAAGTGAAGGACAAACTAAATGATATGATGCAAACATTAGAAGAAAATACTAGATCTCATAAAAAACAACTTTAGATAAAAATACAAATCTAAAATTTATGTGAAGTAAGAGGAGACTTGAGGAAAATCCTAATGATGATATCCATATAGAATAAGACACTTATAATAAAAAGACAAAAACTTTAACCAATTAAAGTATTCAAAAATATGTGCAAAGAAAGAGAATTAGATGGACAATTGGAATGTATTTTAAGTTCCAATGGGTAACTAAATTTCATTTCATTAAACCAATAAAACCATAAAATTTTAAGGTTACCCCAATTAAATGTAAATGTATAAATTCACTTGGAAATTAATAAAGGACCACAAAATGAAAATTAATATGGACACAATTGAGAAACATTATGGTAAAATATATTTGTCGATAAAATAAGAAGATGGACAAATTAAAAAACACAAATAGAAATATGCCAAAGAATTCATGCATGTTAGATACACAGTAGAGTATGAAAATAATCAGAGACATCTATGACATCTAGTTGAGAAATAAGGAATAATTACAGCTCAAATAGGAAACATTATTTAGTCTAATCAACATGACAAAAATATATAGTTCTCACATATATATCACAGTCATTAAAAAGTCCCACATATATATAATTTTTCATATTATGAGATTTTATTTCAACATAATGGACTTCATAACATTAAAAAATCACATTGGTTAGATGGTAGTACTTGGGAAAAAGAAAAATGTCTTACAATGATTGATAACAGAGATTTGAAATTAAAAGTTAGAAATGCAAGCTTTATCTCACTTTCCATTGATAAGGTCACATCAATTAACAAAAAAACATATGTTTGTTTCATGTTTAAACCTTTGAGAACCATTCAAGGAAAACTCATTTTCAATCTATACATAAAATGGTTGAAAATTACAATGTTGAAAACCTTTACAAGTTGGTTATTTCTAATTTGATGGATATTATTGGGATAGTGATTATGTTATAGCTACAAAGTTGGTTTATGTTGGAGATGATAGTGTAGAAATAATTTATGGGAATAAAAATGGTCTTTAGGTTTGAATAAAGATATAAAAAATTCCCATATATGATTTAAATTCATTGCATGTCTAATAGAATGAATCTTACATACAAAATTGTAAGCACATTCGAAAATGTTATAAAAGTGGAAGAACTTATCTGAGATTTTCATGCTTATATGTCAAGAAATAAAAAAATTATTTTTAGAGTACCATATTTTTATAATTAAGGTTATCGAGGATAAAAATATTCTAAAAGATAATGATATAAGATGGATTTCCATGTATGATCATGCATGCTAATTTTTTGAAGAATATATATCATTGGCATGTTTTTTATTTAAATATTGTATAGAAGTTGATGTTGATGGCTAAATTTTTTTCCTTTGGAAAAAAACCTTTATGGGAAGCTTTACAGATGTGGGACTCGAATGCAATCTATAAAGTCACCTCTTGGGTTTTAGAAGATGGATATTTGAATTGATTTAGGGAGAAAGGTAAGGAAGAAATGTAAGTAAAAATTTAAATTGGAAACTAGGGAAATGCAATGAGATCTTTAAATTATTAACCTATAATTTCATAAAATAGCTAGGATCTTTGAATGTCATAGATTATTGAAGGAACGCATTCATGAATTAATATCTATGACATAAATAAAAACCAATACTATGGAAGTAGAAAAAGGAAATAAAAATAGAAATAACTTTTGATTCATTTTAACATAGGACACCACATCCTCTTCTTTTTTAGGTGGAGAACAAAATACAAAAGGCCTCAATGGGCACAGTATACAATATTCAATCATACCCATAAGGGGTACCTACTAAGGTCATAGATTGAAAAATTCTAAAAATGTTGTTACCTCTATTCAAGAACTAACTATTACAATGGCTGATATAGTATCAAAAAATTATCTAAAATCTAACCATTTACCAAAAAAGAGATCAACTTATATAAACATAGTGGAATCATGAGGAAATAATGCCTAGAACCAACTACTCATGCTCGTGATGAGGCCATTACAACTAACTAGAGAGATCCAGCTCATGAATTTAGTATATCCTCCAAATCTTAGATATAACATAGTTGTGATGCCTCATGATGCCCATGATTCTTATATTAACTATGGTAGTGACATATGTCTACCTCTAAAACTATCTCTAGAATGTTTGCTAGAAATGGGGCCCCACTCATTTCATCCAATGGTACTACTTGAATCTTTGATAGGAAAAATTCACTTTAGATAAACACCATGATGTCACATAGAAGTTATGCATCCTTCTCTTTGTAACTACGTAGTGGGCTCATTTCTAACTTCATTAGCCAATGGCTCAATTTTAGAGTTTTGAAAAAGAAATCCTTGCTCCTAAGGAGCATCATGACACCATATGGTGATATGGCACTACTTATGGAAAACTCAACATTACTTTCCAAAATGAGTCTGTGGCCACCATGTGAAATTTTTTCATCCCTATTTATGACCGTATAGTGGGCCCCACCTATTACTTCCTTAGCCAATGATGTTGTTATAAAGTTTGACGAAATCAACCACCCTTAGATGAGTGTCAACTCACCACATGGAGAGCTAGCACTACTCCTAGGTGAATCAATAAATTATTAAAGATGAATGAGCACTAAGATGTTATATGGTAGTAGTTGAAGGGAGTTGAGACTTAGAGAAAAATACAAAAGGGGATATGGGAAAAGAGAAGGCTAAAGCACAACTATCAAAATGAACCAATCACATCTATGACCAAATGCTAACTATTCCAAAATATCAAAATATGGATTATGATCCATGGTCATTGGTGACTTATAGGGGGAATATGCCTATGGATAGAAGAACCCAAAAAATTTGGTTCCTAGAGTAGTCAAAGAAAAATTGTAAAAAATATTGAGGCTTGTAGAACTTATAATTTTTGAAGAGTAGCCTTTAAAGGCATCTACTCTTCCTCCTTCAGCTAAGCCTTCTTCTTTAAGGCCTTAAAGGACTTGTCTAAATCAATGATCTCATTTAATGATATGTTTCTTAACCCTTGGACTATTTCTATCATCTATAATTCCAACTGGGTAAGAGGTTACAATATGGTCATTACCTCAGAGACACTGAGTGTTTGACTGAGAACTACAAAAATGATCTGGTCATTCTGATTTTTCTCTAATGGCTCTTTTATTTTTTCCTATAAGAGGAAAATGATATCCATAAGGAATGAAAAGGGGAGTCCCAACTAGACCAACTATTTAATGTGCCCCTTCATATCCTAGACTACTTTCTCTAGGGCATTGAGAAATGCCTTTCACTTTTTTGTTGCCTTATTATAGCTCAAAAATCTATTTACCTTCACCATCACTTGAATTCAATTAATCACCCCTACTACCTATAGTTTCCTATCCATTATGATATATAGCTTTTGGACTAAAAGATAAAAATCTTGAACTTTTGGGGAGATAAAGGCAAGGACCTGGTCTACAAATATGCTTAATTGAGAGATCAGTCTCTTTGAGTCCATGATGAACCTGAGTGTTGGCTTCAATTTTTTGACTATATTATTAATCCTTTCCCAATAGAATACATATAATTGTTGAACCATTGGGAGGATCCCTAAGGTCTTGGAGTGGGTAGTGAGGTCATTCATTAGTTTTAGGATCTCTTGGTCCTTGGCTGAGGACTCTTATTACATCTACTACTGAAATTGTTGATGCACTTTTATAGAGTCCATAAGACTTTGGTGGGTCTGTGTAAGATCTAACACATTTTATTTTAGATTAGATTCTATGGTCACCTTTTCCTTCTTCAATCCATCAACCTAGGAGTTTATCTCTATGACTTGGATCCACAACTAGGCTTTTTGACTGGCTTTCACTTGGAAGCTCTCATTGGTGATGTAGCTCAGAAGGTCAATCCTTATTTTGGTGAGATCCATGTCTTTTTCCTTGACCTCAATATTGAGATGGTTAACCTTAGCTTTCAATATTATGAGTTCCATCTATTTCTTCTCCAATCATTATCCAACCTTGATATAGTCTATAGTGATAAACTTTTGTGTTTCCTCCATTAATTTAACCTTATCGGTGGGTCTAGCCTAGCTGAGGTTGAGGTTGATGGCATGTATCGTGTAGTCCCTTAGTTACAACATTATTGGGTCTTGAATATTAGGGGTGTCATATGTTTAATCATTATATATTGTTGTGTTGGATCAAAAATGACTACATGTGAGGCATCACCAAAGCCTTGGCTTATTTTCCTCTTTTATTCTCTACTCAGGCCTCTTAGACTTTTCTAGCATTCTCCAACTACTGATGCAACTGCTCTTGTGACTAGATTAACTCCCCATGAATTGGGATCCTTGTGTCAATCGAAAGGTAATGGTCACTTACTAATATGAAACATCATGACAAGGTTTATTAGAGTTATGCAAGATTAAACAAATAACATATTGGAATAATAGATCCAATAGACAGACAACAAAAATTATATTTCAACACATTGATAATATGTTATTCACACTCTGATAATAAATCATTCAAGACATTTCATATATATAGGAATGATATTCCTCTAATCTCTCCATCTTTATCTTAATCAAAATCTCTTAATATCTTATATACAATATATTGTTATAATTCTTAACAATATATCTAAAAAATATTATTTTCTAATCTAATATCATAATATTGTTATATAATAATATTTTGATATTTAAACAAACAAATTATATTTACCTCTAAGTAAATATCAAACTATAAATCCTCATGTAAAATCTAATCCCTAACATTCCTTCCTTATTTTTTACATGTGCAAAAACATTCACACTCTTATCTATATTATTCTCACCCATTATAACATTCCCTTTTTTATCATGACCTTGATACAAAGAAAGGCTAACTCATCCCATGGTTTTACAGGTTTACCACAAACCTTGACATGAACAAGAACCATCAATTATTCACCTCTTATGGTTTTCTAGATCTACCATAAACCTTTTCAAGATCCATGAACTGACTTACATTAGTTCTTTGTTTCATTTCACAATGTTTTTGCATCAAGGAATTATTTTTAGAATTTTCACATAAATTACATTACATGAACAAGCATTTTATTTAGTTCTTATTTTGAAAACATGCAACAAAAATGAAAATACACCATGCAAAATTTCACCAAAATATTTTGGACCCCATCATTGGTGATTGAGGAGAGGCTCTAGAAACCTCCTTCCTCTATGCTTCCAACCTCCATTAGGTGAAACTACTCACTTAGCTAGTATGTCAATGTAGCTTAGATTCATGGATTTTTAAGGATAAATCCCTCCCTTAATGTGAAATAATACATTTTGATAGGACATCAGGGTCGCACAAAAATGCATCCTTTTATTAAACTTTTTAACAAATATGACATACTTAAAAAATGATTCTTTTGACATTTTTGACTTTTACAAACATTTTAATAATAAACTAAGAAAAGACTTAAATTAATATTCATATTTGGACTCAAAGACTAATGATATATGTTAACAATACTCTTATAATGACATAATACATTAATCAACCTAATGAAGTGAATATAACTTAAATGGTAATAAAATTATTCTAGTAATACTAAATTAATATTTAATTCCTTTATGACCACCTAAAAAATCCAAATGGACTCACACTATGTAAAGACATAAATTGAAATAACATATAATTCTAAAAAACTCTTAACTACCCAAATATAATTTTATGGTACCATATGACTTTTAATATTTTTATTTTTGACAACATATAATAAAGGACTCATGACATTTTACTAATACCAATATAAATAAATCTCAAATTACTGATTCTATTTAAAATAAAATTGACTTTATATACTTTAAAATAAAATATCATGACCTCTTCTATTTAAACCATTACTAAATAATTGGAAGTTGAGACAACTATGAGTCTTCAAATACAATGCCATGTGAGTTGATCTAAATTCATCTTGGCTATTTTGATTTTCCTAAGTCAGGTAGAATGGCACAGGGGTCAAGATAATTTAAATAGAGATACCACCAAATGTTCATCACAAATTACATGCACTAGTTTAGATAAGAATATTTCCAAGAGGCTGATGTGGATTTGCATCTAAGCTCATGGTATAGAATTAAAAAAACCTATGGTAAATTCTAAATAACACCAAGATACCTACCTTTTCACTATGTTATAACAAACTATCTTTTGCTGGAGATGTATTTGTAGAAGAAATATTTGAATCAATGTAAAACATAGGTGATGAGGAGTCTTGAGATCTAGTTACTCTAGGTGTATATTAATAGTCGTGATTCAAATACATTTGAATATAGAAGTTTAAATAAGTTGTAACATATAATTTCTGATAATCCATAGCTTTCACAAATCCATTATAAATAAACCTTACAAACTAGTCTTATCTTTCAAAGTAGAAGAAACATATATTTAAAACATCTAATCATGGATTTCCCTGAAAACCTATTAAAAACTCATGTATTTTATTATCCATAATGCATAGAATTATAAATAGGATCATTATTCACATCATGCTCCTTAAACCCATGTGATGTTTGATAGAGAATGGAACATGTTGAATGGCCTTCCATTGCACCTAATTATCCTAAAACAATTAAATGTGCACATTAAAAGAAAGATTTAAAATAACATATGAAAATTGATCTAAAAAATGTTATCCATACATAAATTACCCATTATATACTCTCATGACTATTATATAATTTCTCTCACAATAAAACCATGATCTAATACCATATGATAGGGTTTATCAAATATTGTACAATATTAAGAAAATAACATATTAGAATAATAGAGCCAATACACAGACAATAACAATAATATTTCAACACACTGATAATATATTATCCACACTCTGATAATAAATCATTCAGGACATTACATATATATATATATATATATATATATATATATAAGAATATCATTCTTATAATCTTTCTATCTTTCTCTCACCTAAAATCTCTCAATCTCCTATATACAATATATTTTTATAATTCTCAATAATATATCTAAAAAATATTATTTTCTAATCTAATATCATAATATCATTATATAAAAATATTTTGATATTATAACAAACTACCTAACTAATTATATTTACCTCTTGGTATATATCAAACTATAAATACTCATGTAAAATCTAAACCCTAACATAGCAGGCATTATTCCCTGGGGGACAAGTGGGTGAAGGGTAAAGGTGGAAGGAGATAAAGGTGGGAGTCCACAGTTAGGGATGTGGGAAAACTATTCCATAATAGATGATGACATGGATTATTAGGGTGGAGGAGTGAGAAATGACATAAGGGAGGTGATTGACTACATGGAGGAAAGTGGCATGAGCGAGGTGATAGGTTAGATAGTGGAGAGTGGTGTGAGTTTAGTAGAAACTATAGAGGGTGAAGAGGGAGTGAAGAATGAAGTGTAAGTGGAAAGAAGGGCATACCTTATTTTATGGGAAATCTGGTATAGGTATGGATGCTAATTCCTGGGGTTGTTCAAGCTGAGATGACCTCAACTTGAGATGTCCCAAAGAGGCATCTTATTGTTGTGGGGTAGTTAGGCATGGATATAGAGGAGGTAGCAAGGTCATGAGCCTATAAATCCCCAAACATTACTATTTATTATATAAAGGTGTGTTTTATTAATCTTCCAAAGGAGTATCTTCATCTTTTCCTTAGACTAAGACTTCTTCTTCAGCCAGAGCTTCCTCTTTGTGGTGCTCATCTTAGAGGTTATCAAATGTCTTATCTATGTATAGGACATCAAAATTGCACTCTCACTAGCCAATATCTTACCTATATTTCCAATAGGCATATATTTTTTCCTTACTCTAGTCCTTCTAGATGAGCTATTCCCTTGAACCTTTTTTTATTTTCTTAGTGGGGTCGAACTCCAAGACCACTTTGTAAAAGGACTCCCATGGCTTGTAGGTGTCCAAATGTATCTTGGATAGATCCATGTAATAATTGGTGTATCTTCTACTAGAAAAATTAATTATTTGAGGTGTGTTCAAGGCTTGTGATTGAGTGGGGTGGTGGTCTTCAAGGTTTCTTTGTGGCAAACTGAGTCAACAGTTCTATTGGTCATCAATCTAGTTGAGGTCAAACTCTAAAAGCTTGAACATAACTAGGCATTCTTATGACTTCTTCACCATAATTATGCCTCCTATTGATAAGGGTATGTCATATAGGGCCTTTTTATTTTGTCCTACACTATATAATGATTCAATTTTATCAAGCTAATAAGCCAACTCTAAGGCTAGGGTCTTATCTGTGAGCAGGCATAGGAGTAGGAATGGTTCCTCCTTAAATATATGGGCCTAGATAAAAGTGAAATGGGCCTTGAAAAACTATTTAACTATAATTCTACCATTGGTGATCCATGATCTCTATATTTTCATCATCCTAAAGGTGATGACCTCTCGACTGAGGTCAATCAGAACTAGGGATGGGAACGATTCTAAAAACTCATAATAATCATATGTGGCTGATATGATGTGGGTCTACATGGTGATAGGGATCACCATGTTAGGATGGGTTTTCATATAAATGGAGTTAATGGTGAAGTATGAATAACATAATTGATATTTATGATATATGATTAGGTGGAGGAAGAAGGAGAAATACCTAAAGGTATTCTATGTTGAGAATTTTTCTATCTCATTATGCATGGAGATGGTGATGGCATCCACAAATTCCATCCTATAAACCTTCTCCTTTACTAACATATTCAAAATTAATACCACCCCTAATTATAATTGATGACATTAGCTTCTATGTCCATCCTAATGATAAACACCAACATATAAAGGGCATCTTTCATGTCCTGCATTATGAAGCTTGTGAGGGGATGGGCAGAGGAGGTACTTTGATGTAGTTGTTTTAGAGGAGGAAATTAATAAACTCTTTCTTATGAACCTAGGTATCCTAGAAATTTTGTAATATCTCCATATTATAGACATTATTATTAAGGTTTCTTAGGAGTCAAGTCATCTCCCTTATTGCATTGACACTAAAATCCACTTTTAGGTGGTTATTACCTACAATAATGCTAGTACTAGCACCATATCAATTTTTGTATAAGGCCATGATCTCTGATTATGGGTGCATAAGAGGCAACATGTATTGGGCCAATGTGGAGCTCTAAATAGTATACCCAAATGACTTGTAATCATTTCTATGAACCTTCACTATCATTTAAGCATGGGTACCTTCCCTTAGGCTCCTTGGGTTCTCTTGCAATTTGGGATCAAAGATCTTATCTACATAATCTAGGACCAATGAGGGGTCCCTGTAACACCCCTTTGTGATTTTATTAAAATATGGCACTTTGGCCTTAGCTATAAAAAGGTAGAAGCATATGATTTTCTTGCTACATAATATAGGGGAATGTCTCCATGACCACGTGAACCATAGGTTATCTTCTTCCTCAAATTCCTTACGCTATTGAAAGAGGATGTAGAAGTTTCCATTTTACAAATCTTTCCAACAATTGAATATACTCTACCTAAAAAATCTTTGAAAACACTAAATTGATTTCTTACTCACAATTCCTTGCAATTACTCACTTGATTCTCTTCCCTCAAGACATTTTGCTTAATTTCTCAATCTCTTACAAACTCTTAGGTGTTAAAATGTTTAGCTTGATCAAGAGATTTATTTATAGGACATCACTTCAAGCATGATCATCATGTCATTTTTGAATCTAGGCACCCCATAAATGTTAATGGCATCACACACACTTGAAGAATAACTCATAAGAGATTTTATGGTGATCCTCATGGGGAATCACATAATTGGGAGCATCTAACATTAAAGGCAAAAGGAGTGGGGTAGATAATAATCTATAATTAGATTATTCTAATTAGAAAGGACAAGGTGTGGAGACTTGGAAATGGGTTGAGAAACTTATGCCAATGGCAATTTTTTATTTAAGAGAAATAACTATAAAGAATGGAACCTAACCATGTACAAGGGAGAAACCTTAAATTGGTTAAATTGTGTTAAATAAATTATATTTAATAAAATACGTAATGCATTTCCCTCTTCATCCTCAAACTCAAAGAAATTACCATGTTTATTTTCCATGATGTGTAAAAGCCCCCTCTATAGGGAGTCAAACTTCACATGATGGCTTAGATTTGTGGCCCTTTGGTCGTACTTGAGGATCAAGTCCCTTGGCTTGAACATTGGGTTAGATGCCTTGCTATTGAAACATCACTTGACTACCTACTATTATGAAACATTATAATTACCATATTATTCTCTATCTTAATGGAGCTTGAGAAATTCCACAAGCCTAACCTTCATCACTCCATCTTATGATATCTTAATAACTTTTAAAATATGTAAGGTGAGAATTTCTGATGATATGGGCATGACCACTCTTTCCCATATACTAGCTCATATGGGGATGTCATTAGAATTTTTTTGGGATAATTTGGTCAGCCCATAAATCTATTTTCATATTCATATGCCACTCCTACTAGTGGTTAACACCCATCCTTTTGATCAATCTGATGAGGTTCTTATTAGTTGATACATCCAACCCATTCCCTTATAGGTAGTAATTAGATGAATTCTTTAGGAAAATACCCTTTTAGAGAGAAAATTATAAACTATTGGAACTTTTGGAATTAGAAAATTATGATCATCTTTAAAAGGTCAAATCATTCTACTAGCTCTTTTAAGAAATTGAAGATTATAATTTCAATCACCTCTTTAAGTGGGGCTACTTCAGTCCACTTGGTGAAGTAATTAGTAGACATAAGCATCTACTTATGGTCCATGATAGATATATTATTTATCATTCCAATGAAATCAAATCCCCATTTCACATAAGGTTCATCGGTTATGATTGGATTCAGTGGCATGGCTGAATTCTTATACTTGCCTATGATGAATTAACATTATTATCACTTTTTAACTGCCTGATAGTAGTAAAAAGTCATGGTATCCAGTAATATCCCATGTATATTATCTTGATCATGTTTGTATTAGTAGATAAATGTCTTCTTGGAGGGGTTAAATACATACATTATATAATTTTTACATCTTTTCAATCATCAACACATTAGATTAGTTCCCCATCAAAATTCCTCTTAAACAGGACTCCTTGGACTAGTGTGTAGCTAGCCCCTTGAAACCTATGTAACCTCATTTTATGCATGGGAAGTTAATTTTTATATCAATCAATTTTCATAAAATTGGTCCTATCAGCAACCTAGGACCCGTCAAGTTCATATTAATTCACTAGAACCATTTCTGATGCATCTTGTTCTTCTATCAAGGCATCTGCACATTAGCATAGATATTCATAAAGCCCTCTTCCTTAGGTCAACTTGGTTATCCTAACTTCAAAATAATATTCTAAGATCTTGGTGATCTAATTGGTTCATTTTTCTATGATTTATCTTTCTATTATGTACTCTTTGATGCTATAATGAACCATGTATACCATTATCTTACTCCCCACCACAAGGTGTCTAAACTTTTTGAAACCCTTGACAATGGTAAGATATTAATTTTTTAAAAAAAATTACTTGGTATCATAACCATGTAAGATTATTGAATATAAGGAAATCAGGTTCTCACTTATCCCTTCATCTACCTTTTGAGTTAGCACAACCACCAGGCCATGTTTTCTCCCATAGACATACATGATGAAATATTTAGAGAAGTCAGGATTGACTAGCATGTGGGTAGTTTATATTTCTTCCTTAATCTTATAAAATGTTATTATTATTTTTGGGATCCATTTTAAAGGTTTATCTTTCTTTATAATCAATGTTATGGGCCTTACTAGCCTTGCATAGTTAGATATAAATCTATTGATGAAACTGATCTTTCCTAAGAAAGATTGGAACCCCATATTATTAACCAACAAGGCCAAATCCATGATAGTCTTAACTCTATCCAAATAAATAGAGATTCATTATTTATATACCACATATCCAAATATATTACCTTATGGGACTCCAAAAATGCATTTCCTAGGGTTGAGAGACACCATGAATTCTTAGAACTTTTTCAAAATCTTCTCCATATAGTCAAAGTGGTCTTCCATCTTCTTAGAGAATATAATGAGATAATATAACTAAATGAGGATGATTTTGTTGATTAGGATTTAAAAGTATATGTCTATGTCTCTTTGGAAGGTATCCCCCACATTAGAGAGACTAAAATATATCTTTTCATATTTGAAGGTTCCTCACTTTGTAGTAAAAGTGGTCTTCTATTGGTCCTCTTTGTTAACCCATACTTGGTTGTACGTCAAGAACACATCTAGTAGAGAAAACACTTTGGCACCCATTACTATCTATAGGATATGTTCCATGGAAGAAAGGGGTTAATGGTCCTTTATATATGCTTTATTCAAGCTCTAGGAGTCCATGCATAGCTAGATTTCTCTATTCTTATTACTTATTATAACTAGGTTAGATACCCAATTTAAATGCTTGATTGGATATATATTTCTTGAGTGTATCAATTTCCTTAGTTTTTGAGCCATAAGGGACTTATTTTTTGGTTAATTGGCCTTTGATTTTATCAGAAAAGATTAGATCCCTTAACTAGATCAATGGTATGTTGAATTACCTCATGGTCATATGCTTTTAGGGCATTATATGTCCAGGCCATCACTCCATATTTTTTGTAGAAAGACACTAGTTGATCCTTGTCCTTTTGGGAAACATCTTTCCTAACCTTTAGTTTCCTTCTTTCTCTAACATCAATCTCAAAATAGTCACTTTTGCCTATTATAAACTTCTATTTGTCATTCTTGGTGTCATCAAAATCAAATAGATTCTCCAGGGTGATCAACCCCTTAGGAAGATTATAGGACTTTATTTGCATGATCTGATCTCCATAAGTCTCCTTGATCTTTAGCTTCAACTATTCATTAAATTTACATGATTGTTGGAAAAACATGTAAATCTAGGCATCACTCTTGAACACTTGTTAGTTTTGGTCATTATCAGTAATGGTGGGTCTGATGATTACCTACACTACTTATTCATTGGAAAATAAATCTATTAGTAAATCAAACTGAGAACCAATTATCAGCATCCTATCTACCTTTACATTCGTAGTCCTAAGGATGACTTGAATGTTGAAAGATTTAAATTATTCAATTAAGTCCCATATCCAATGGTAGTAAGACCTCATGCAAACATTATTCATAGTGGAGATCCCTCTCACATATCTCACTACTAATTTAGAATCATCAAACACTTTTAGCTACTTTATGCCCATACACTTAGTGAGACTAAGGCCATGGATTAGATATTTGTATTCAAATTCATTATTCATATAGGCAAATTGAAATTAAAAGGATCATAGGGTTTATTTTTTAGATGGAGACACCAATCATATGATTGTTCTAGAGATAGCATTAAATTTTTCACCATCAAAATGTAGAGTCCAAAAATTGGACTCACATTTGGGTTCTTTACTCTAACCCTCCTCTTTTTTCATCACTCTATGGATAGCTTAATCCTCATCATGGATTACATAGGTCTCATGGCTCATCATATTAATATTCATTAAAGGATTATTCTCAATGAATTCATTAATAAGGACTTCTTCATATAGGATCTTACTGTCTACCATTCTTTCTTATTAAAGCATTTCTACATGATACATCTTTTTCTTAGAGAAAAATAGTGCTTTCTTCAAAATTTTCCATAGTATTGTCAATTGTGTTTGAGATGCATAGGCTCAACCAAAACCTACAATTTCAATCCATATTTAGTTCCTAGGACTAATTAATACCAATATAAATATAAGTATCCACCTATTTTGGTGGTGAAATCTCTTAATAGACATAACCCAAAGACTGGTGGGATGTCTATTACAACAACTTATTTGGTGACTATGAATTGGGACAATATTACAATGTTAGGGGGGATCCCTAATAATACCTATGGTATTAAATTTATTCCCATCCAATTACATCACCCCTTTATTAAAAGGTTCATACTATAGTTGTAGTACATCCACAACCTACTTGGGCATCATTTTGGTGCTATTGTGAGATTTGATCATGGAATTATGCAACAGTTTCTTCCCCATAATGAGAGTTAAATAGAATGGGGTGGGTTTCATATTACTTATCCCTACCTAAGAGTTGATAAATGTGAATGGAAAATGAATTTGTGTACTACTAATGACTTCCTTTCCTTTGTCTCATGTTATCTCCATAACTAGGATAGCTTGCGCAGGTTTTTCCCAGTCTTCTAATGCTTCTTTTAGCAAGGATTTATATCTATAAATTATTATTCAAATTCCACACCCAAGTTTTCACCTTTAAAATTTGGCCAAGTCTAGTACTTATATTTTCCTTGTAATAAATGTTCTTTGACAAAGCCCACAACAAATGCAAGTCTTTTCCTTTTGGAAAGTTCTTTTTGGTCTTTGCTAAGCCCATGCTGAATTACTTTAGGGTTTTGTTTTAAGCATTTTCTAAATTATTTTAGACTTTTTCTCTAAATAATTTTTGCTTAAGTTTATTTCTTTCAGACTTTTAATTTTCAACTTTATTTAAGGATAAGTCTCCAAAAATTCACCCTACGCATTTTCTTTGAAAGATATATTTTCAAAGCCAAAGGGTACTTTACAACTTTTCTAAAGGGTATTTTTCCTTTCGAACAGTCCAATTCAACTTTTTTGAGGAAATTATTGTAGAGAAAGTAACCTTTTCAAAATGTCTAAAGGGTAAATTTCAAAAAGTTTTAAGGGTACATTTCAAAAGTCTCAAATGTTATTTTATAGAAAAATGGACCAAATAGAAATTCTGAAGGGTACCTTGCAAATTTTTTGAAGGTCACCTTAGTTCTTTTGAAAGGAAATTGAAACATTTTTGAGGGGTAGTTTTTAACTTTTCCAAAGGACTCTTTTAAGCCAAAAAGGACCCTTATAACTTTTCCAAAGGGTACGTTATAACTTTTCCAAAGGGACATTATAAGGCTAAATGGACACTTTCGAATCTTCAAAAGGACCATTTCAATTTTACAAAGGGAAAAATAGAAAGTTCAAAGGAATTCTTTTAGAGAAATTGTTTAAAGAATTCTTCCAAAAAAATTGAAAAGGTGCTAAGGTCTATTTATTTTAGACATTTTGTTTGATATAAATAGAACTCTTAAAGACATGAATTCTTTAAAAAATATTTTCTGATGAATTCTTATAGGAAAATTATCCACAAGAAAGGGTCAGGACAAAAAGTCCAAAGGAAATACCCAAAGGTGATGGCTTATAGAATTTCAATTTCAAACTACAAGAAATAGTCATTTCTATTCAAAAGACTTGATGGGAATGTGAGAGTAGATGTGAAGGTAACAAAGGTGTGAATCTCGAGCATCTAGTGTAGATAGAGTAATAAAAATGGATAGGTCGATAGTTTGAGTCATTACTTCCACAAAATCAACAAGTATAGGTGTCTAAAGGATAGCTAGCAATTAGAAAGAACATTTTTTAATTTTCATCATGAGTTCCATTCTCCTCAGCATTGATATGTGTCAACTTCTCTATTTTTAGTTTTGAATACTCATTGATGATCTTTGATAGTAGCAATTTCCTATGCCACTCCTGAAGGCTTTATGCCACTTTCCACCATTCTCATGACTTTTTTAGAAAATTAAGCCTCTTGGCATGACATGAATCACACCATCAATCTCTCTTATACATTTATAATTAATTCTCACATATGGACGCATGTCCTTGTGCCTCTTCAGCTTCTCTTCCCTCCCACTTCCTCAAGGTTCTATAAATTGAACCACTTTTTCCATTGTAGAGGGACCCCATTTTTGGTATGGTGAAGCCCTCCTTAAATGACATTACACTTTACTTTTTAACATTGAATACAAGACCAATTTTGAGTTGTGAACTTCTATCTAAGTATGTGAGTGATATATAGTAGATCTAAGTGATATCATCCTCCTTAATCCATTTATCCTTCATGTTTTAACAAAGGTTTTGATGTTAACAGGTCAGTGAAGTGTGTTGAATGTATTAAACTCTCTTTCAAGTATGTAATTGCATCTATGGTTTGAAACCTACCCTTTAGGTTGATTATATTATTGATTGTCTCAAGTATGTTACCCTCACATTGAAACACTATGTTAGTATCTTTCGATGCATGGAATTAGTATTGGAAAGCATTGTTATTCAGTAGAAGTGTGATAGTCAGTGGGATAAATTCTTGGTGGATCACCTTTTTAGCATAGTTTTCTATTTTATGGAAACTTTTGACTCTTTTCATGAACAAACATTAGATTAGGTGATATAAACTCAGATAAAAATTTAGGGAGTTAGCTCTTTTCAATCCTAGAGACTCATCTCTCTTATAGGTTCCCACAAACTTGAGTGATGATTTAATGTTGCATCAAATTAAAGGAATTTCATAGAATGTTCTACGGTGAACAATTTGATGACAATAGTTTTGGCATGCCCAGTGGGACAACTGGTCCTAATTATTTTCATGTCAAGTTGAATGCTAGCCTTGACAACTCCAAGGTTGTAGAAGTGTTCTTAATCTAGAATTTTGGTGACTCCAAAAGGTGAAAATTTCTAGTTATAGATCAAGTTTTTCACATTATACTTTAAGGTCATCACTAGATCATGTTCTAGTAGAGCCTTTAATCAAGTCCCTCTACCTGAAACACCTCTTGAATAAAACCACCTTGAACCATTCCTAACCTTTAGAGATCCTAGATAACAAGGTTTTGAAGAGGAATAAGAGGAGGTTGAAGAAATAGTAGATTAAGAGGAAGAATAAATGGCTATAAGACATTCTTTCCCAACCTTCAACACCTAAAATCTAATTAACCTTCCTACTTATGATCCTATTCCTCCTAATACTACCAAAAGTATCCCCAATTTTAATGGAGAGGGTCCTATTACCCCATCTAAGCATATTATGGATATTTCACATTTTTATAATTTCCACAATATCACCTAAGCTAACATAGCTATTAGACTACTTTTCATGTCTCTAAAGGGGAAGGCACTTGATTGGTATAGGACATTGGAAGGTGGTTGTATTATCAATTGGGATGGATTTGGAGAGTTATTGGTAAAAAAGTTCAAAAATAAGAGTGACCATACTTCACTAATTCACTAGTTGAATGTGATAAAGAGAGATCTTAATGAATCTATGGGATATTTCAATGAGAGCTTTCAAAGAACATGGCATAGGATACCACCTATTATGAGGCCTCCTCCAAGCCTTTTATCTCCCACCTATATTAAGTCTATTGGAACTAATTTACCAGTAATGTTGCAATCAATGGGAGTATTTACTTTACCCAAAGCATATGAGATAACCATTAAAGCTAAAAATAGTCTGATACAAGCTGGGAAATTACCTCCAAGAGTCTCCATGCTTTTTTTGTCTCATAATTTAGTTAAAGCCAAAATTATAACACAAGTTCTAAATATTAATTTCAAACCTAGAACTACCTCTAAGAAGTTAGATGACGTTATAGATAAGGATGAGATGATTTGGTCTTTCCAAGCCCAGCTCAAGCAAGCACACATGTATGCAAGTACTCCACCCAATCCTCACTACTATCCTCAATAAGGCTATATACATCCACCCCAATACACTAACCAAGGAAGATGCAAGGTCAAAAATGGTTTAATAGGTATCCCAACACTTATAATCCCAATTACATTCCATCCACAAAGGTTGTTGTTCTAGTGCACACCAATCTAGTCCAATGAGAGGAACATTTGAATCATTAGGGACAATCTCAAGGTCATTTTAAGAATAATGGTATATAAGGTAATCAAGATTTGGTAGATCAAAATGGATATACTACTTATATTACATTAGAATAAGTGAATCTCATGCAAAGGGATGTTTAAGGAGAAGGTATCAACCAAGGTATTGGTTTTATGAACTTCCAAGTAGAAGATAATTGTGTGATGAATCAAAATACATTAGTTACAACCAGCACAAGGGATAAAAAGAGGGATTTAGGAGATACTCCATCAAAATAATTTATTCTAAGTGGTGCCTCTCTCAATGCCACAAAGTTTGAGTACCAATGTAATAGATCCTACTAGTCACACTACTCCTCAAAGTCAAAATGTGAGAAAGGCTACTAAACCTCTAGTATAACAAGTTAAATCTCCTTCATTACCTTCAAGAATGTAAGACAAGGATAATACTTCTTCTCTAAACATTATTTATTCTTTAAATAATACCAAGATAAGCATTTCTCTTTGGGAAGTATTGCATATACCTGGAAAAAAGGAACTTTTACAAGAACAAATCTCAAACATTCATTTAGCCCCTCAAGATCCAAGACACAATGGTGTAGCTCTTACAAACACACCTAATTATTTAATATAACCATCCACCAAACCTATAAATCCTCCATATTTCTACCTCATACTCATTATGGGAGAAAAATTAGTTCATAATTATATTGTGGATAGTGGAACTAGTACCATGGTTATGCCTAAGGAGGCTGATGACAAGTTAAGACTAAAGTATGAACCTTATATTAAGGGTGTATTGTATCTTGATGTAACTCCAACCAAGATTGTGGGGTTGGTTAAAGGTTTGAAAATTTTCATACATGATTGTCCAAGTTTTCCCATTCTACAAGACATCATGGTGGTTGATCTTCTAGCTCATTTTTCTATTTTATTGTCAAGATACTTCACAACTAAGATTGTAGGGTACCTTGTAGCTGATTGGTCTTTTCTAGACTTTAAAACAATAAATGGAGCTAAAGTGACTATAATAACATATCCCTTGGCAATGTTCCACATTAAACTATATGTGGAGACAAATTCAAATCAAAATTATATGATTAATGAGAAAGAAGAAGGTCCCATTGGTGGTGAAACATCATTTCCCCTTGAAGGTATTTCTAACCTCTTTCTTGATGAGTATGGTACTAAAACTTATGAACATGACCCCTATGAATTCATAGAAGAAATTGAATTAGGGGTATATTATATGCATGAGAATAACACTCCTATACCATCACCCACTAATGAAGATCATGAACTTGAAGGGATATGGGAAATGTTTTTTGATGGATCTAGAAGCAAGGTAGGGGTAGGAGCTAGTGTCATGTTGGTTTCTCCCTGAAAAAACCAATATTACTTTTCATATAGATTCAATTGTAGTTATTCTTGCAATTCAGCATAATATGAAGTCTTGGTTCATGGACTATAATGGGAAAAGAGAAAGGGAATCAAGAATTTGAAGGTATATAGAGATAGCGAGTTGATTATACATCAAGTGAGAAACCAAGTTATAACTAATACCCCTTTGCTTAAGTCCTACAGGCATAGGGTGTGGGATCTAATTGAAGACTTTGATGCTTTCAATATCCAACCTATACCAAGAGACTCAAATAAACATGTTGATAGGTTGGTAGTGATAGGAGCACACTTTGATATAGTTTTTGATGTAAGTAAAGAGAATGACCAACCTCACATCAAAGTCATTGTGAGACCTTCTATTCTAGTTAATGAAATATCTTGGCAAGTGTTTGAGCATGATAAACACATTATACACATCATTCAAAATGAAGTAGAATTTTCTTTAAAAAATCAAAAGAAGCTTCATAATAAATATGAAGAACAAGTCATCTTGTTAAAGACAAACAAGATACCAAAGGGGCTGGTTACTTTGGAAAGTGTGTTTAATGAAGATGATCAAAGAAGGAAATAAATGGCAAGCATGTCTACAAAGGAAGAGAATTATGAAAGAATCTTGATATTTAAGGATAAACTTCTAAAAATTGGTAAGATTGTTCTCTTTCTAAAAATTAGGCCTTCATTAAATTGTGTAAAGAATTTCATGATATTTTCTCTTGGGAATACAAGGATTTGAAAGGGTTTGATCCAAGTCTAGCTCATCACACCATTGAGTTAGAACTTGGAGCTAAACCAAGTTAGGCAAAAATAAAGGCCTATCAATCCCAAGATAGAGGAACTCGTAAACAAAGAGCTTACCAAATTGATTGAGTCTAGGATTATCTTTCCTATCAAGAACCCAACTTGGGTAGCTAACCTTATACCTATTCAAAAGAAGAGTGGAGAGATAAGACTTTGTGTGGACTTTAGGGATCTAAATAGAGTTTCACTCAAAGACCATTATCCACTACCTTCCATGGAGCATATTTTTCAAGTGGTTTTAGGTTCTCAACACTTTTCACTACTTGATGGCTATCCAGGTTATAACCAAATATTGGTGAATGAGGAGGATCAGTTCAAGACAACATTCACCATAAAATTGGGAATGTTTGAATATAGAAATATGCCTTTTGGTTTAACTAATGTTGCTGTTACCTTTCAAAGAGTAATGGACATGGCCTTTTAAGGGTTTGATCAATAAGTTTTTTCTTGTATACCTTGATGATATAACTATTTTTTCCAAGGATGCTAATGACCACATGAAACATATAAGGCAAGTCTTTTAGAAGGCTAAAGAGTTTGGATTTTCTCTCAATCCAAAAAAGTGTATCTTTATTGTTCATGAAGGTAACTTATTGGGTCATATTATGTCAAAATAAAGCTTATATATTGATCCTTCTAGGATTTAATCCATTCTAGGCTTGTCTTTACCTCTAAACAAGAAATTTTTGAAAATTTTTAATAGGCAATATCAACTTTGTATTAAGGTTTATTCTAGGATTTTCTACTTTGGTGAAGCCTATCATAACTATGCTTAAGAATACCAAGCTTTTTCTTAGACAAAGGAAGGTAAGAATATATTTGAGGAAATCAAACAATTAAATTCCCAATCTCCTACTCTCTTGAACCCAAACATTTCCAAGGATTTCATACTCTATACTTTTGCTAACCTTGACACATTCTCAGCTATGCTTATGCAAAAGAATGATGAGGAAATTGAATAACCCATTATATTTATTAGTCAAGGATTGGAAGATTATGAGGTCAAGTACACATTTTTTGAGAAGAAATCTCTAGTTATGATAAGAGGTTCGAAAAATTTTAGGCACATGGTTTCAAATAACAAGATATACATCATGGTCTCTTATCCTAGCACCAAAGAGTTCATCCTAAGGAAAGACCTCAATGAGAAGAGAGATGGATGAATCACAAATTTAATGGAGTATGATGTTGATTTCAAGGTAACGAACTTGGTAAGAGGAAAGGGGCTATGTGAACATCTAGCTTCAGATATTCAAGGGCCAAGGGAATAAGTCTTGGTCAATCAAGCTCATCCCTAGCTAACTAGTCACATACCAATTCTAAGTTAGACACAAGACATCATTGGTTTCCTCCGAAATGGTGGTTGTCCTAATGGTTTGAAAAAATCTCAAATAAGTTATTTTATATTTCAAACCATTCCTTATTTTCTTTTAGATGATACTCTCTTTTTGAAGGATGTGAATGGTGTACTACTAAGGTGTGTTGACAATGATCAGTTTGACATCTTGATAGAAATGTTTCACAATGGTGTAGATGGAGGTCATTTCTTCCCAAAAACAATATATACAAAGATAATGAGGGTAGGGTATTATTGGCCTAGACTTTTCAAGGATTTATACTCTTGGGTTAAGAGGTGTCCTCAATTTGTCTTCTTTGTAGGAAAATAAAAACTTACAACCCTTCCATTGAATCATATCTAGGTAGACCAACCTTTCATGCAATGGGGCCTTGATTTCATTGGTATGATCAGCCCTTGATCAATTGCTAAACACAAATGGATATTGACTACTACTAACTACTTCACAAGGTGGAAAAAAGCTATTACATTGAAGGAGGCAAATGAAAATGCAATTTGGGAGTTTTATGAGAATATCGCAACAAGATTTCTGATAATGCACTTTATTTTATGAGCGATAAAATTTTTGAGTGGGAAAATAGGAATGGAATATACTTGAGTACCTCATCTAACTATTACCCTCAATGTAATGGATTGGTTGAGTCTACTAATAAGAACCTCATCAAGATCATCAAGAGGACACTAAAAAGCAATAAAAAAGAATGGCACACCAAAATGAAAACAACCTAGTGGGCTAATAGGATCACTTTTAATAGATAAATTGGTAACTCTCCCTTTGTGATTATTTATGGGAGAGAATCTAGGTTGTCCATCTCTCAAGAGCTTCTTACTCTAGGGCTTGCACATCAACTAGAACTACTGGAAAATACTCCAATGTAAGTCAGATTGATATTACTAATACAACTACAAGAAGCAAGGTTCAATGCACATAAGACCATGGAGCACAACCAAGTACTCATTAAGAAGTCCTTTGACAAAAGAGCAAGTACAAGAGTGTTTAAAGAAGGTGACTTGGTTCTAAAATGAGATGATGATAGAGCAAAACTAGGTAAACATATAAAGTTTGATGCTTTGTGGAGTGGCCCTTACATCATCATCAAGTGCCACAAAGAAACTCCTTTCATTTAACCAATATGAATGGAAAATAATTTCCTATCCCTATGAATGGGATACATTTGAAGTTTTACTATTAGTCTTTGCAAGTTTGTCTTGTAAATAGTAGCATAGGTGTATGTGTTTAGTCTAGTTTTGTTTTGGTTGTTGTGTTCCCTAAGTGTCCTAGTTAAACACATGTGTGTTTCATTTGTTTCGTTATGTGTTCCTTAAGCACTTAGTAGCACAAGTGTGTCTTTGTTTTATGTTTTTCTTTTGTCTTATGTGTGTTGTTCCTCCCTTATGTGTTTTATGTATGTTAGTTGTTTTTTGGTCAATCCAATGTCTGTTCATGACAATCTGAGTGCTCATTTACATGACTCCATGCCCAATGAAAGGATTTAGGTGATTGGTCTTAGGCATAGTAGGCATGCCATACCTAGGAATCACCAAGAATGTTGGTCAAATTCCACCCCTAGGTTTTCACCTTTCAAATTTGGCCAAGTCCAGTACTTAGCTTTTCTTTAAAAGACATGTTCCTTAATAAAGCCCATAAAAAATGCAAGTCTTTTCCTTTTAGAAAGTTCATTTTCACCTTTTCTAAGCCTGTGCTAAATTCCTTTAGGTTTTGTTTTAAGCCTTTGCTGAATTCTTTCAAACTTTTTGTCTGAACCATTTTTCCATAAGTGTATTTCTTTTGGATTGTTCATTTTCAACTTTCCCAAAGGATAAATCTCCAAAAAGTTACCCTACACATTTTATTTGAAATATATCTTTTCAAAGTTGAAGGGTGATTTTCAACCTTTTTGAAGGGTATTTTTCCTTTCGAACAGTCCAATTCAACTTTTTTGAAGGAATTATTGTGGAAAAAGTACCCTTTTAAAAAATTCTAAAGGGTACATTTCAAAAAGTCTAAAGGGTAAATTTCAAAAGTTTGAAGGATTTTTTTGTAGAAAAATAGACTAGACAAAAATTTTGAAGAGTACCTTGTAACTTTTTTAAAGGGCACTTTAGTTATTCTTAAAGGCACTTGTAAGTTTTCCAAGGGGCAATTTTCAACTTTTCTGAAGGACTCTTTCAAGCCAAAAAGAACCCTTGCAACTTTTTGAAGGGTATGTTGCAACTTTTATGAATGGATATTCTAAGGCTAAATAGACACTTTCAAATCTTCTAAAGTACCATTTCAATTTTTTGAAGGGCAAAATAGAAAGTCCAAAGGATTTCTTTTAGAGAAATTGTCTAAAGAATTTAAGCATAAACTTGAAAAGGTGCTAAGGTCCATTTCTTTTAGACATTTTATCTTATACAAATAGAGGTATTAAAGACACAAATTCTTTCAAAAAAAAAATTTGATGAATTATTATTAGAAAATTATCTGCAAGAAAGGGTCAAGGCAAAAATTTCAAGGAAAATACCTAAAAGTTGATAGCCTATAGAACATCAATTTTAAACTACAATAAATAGTTGTTGCTATTCAAAAGACTTGACAGGAATACGAGTGTAGATGTGGAGGTAATAAATGTATGAATCCTAAGTATCTAGTGTAGATGGAGCAAGCAAAATTAATAGATCAATATTTCCAGTCATTATTTTCATGAAATCAATAAATACAGGTCTCCAAAAGATAGCTAGCAGTTAGAAAGAACATTTTCTAGCTATCATCATAAGTTCCATTCTCCTTATATGTGTAAGTTTCTTTATTTCTAGTTTTAAATGCTCATGGATGATCTTTGATATAAATAGTTTATTATGCCACTCTTGAAGGATTTATGTCACTTCCCACCATTCTCATGACTTGTTTTAGATAATTAAACATCCTAGAACAACATGGCTCACCCATCCATCTCTCTCATGCATCTATAACTGATTCTCACATGTGGACACATGTCCTTATGCCTCTTAAACTTCTCTTCTCTCCCCCTTCCTTAAAGTTATATAAATTAATCCATTTCAACCATTTTAGATGGACCATATTTTTGGTATGGTGAAGCCCTATTAAACTAACATTGCACTTTACTTTTGAACATTGAATAAAAGACCAATTCCAAGTTATGAAATTCTATCTAAGTATGTGAGTGATGTATAGCAGAGCTAAGTGATAGATTAATCCTTTTTTCTCTTTATCTTTCATATTTGAACAAAGGTTATAATGTTAATAAGTCATGTGAAGTGTGTTGAATGTATTAAACTCTCTTATAAGTAAGTAATTATATCTATGGTGTGCAATCTTCCCTTTAGGTCGATTATCTTGTTGATTGTCTCAAGCATGTTACCTTCACATTGAAACACTATGTTAGTATCTTTAAATGCATGGAATTAGTCTTGAAAATCATTGTTATTAAGTATAAGTGTGATAGTTGGTGGGATAAATTCTTGGTGGATCACCTCTTTAGCATAGTTATTTGTTTTATTCAAAATTCTAACTCTTTTAATAAACAAGCATTATATTAGGTGATAGACAGTTAGAGCAAAATTCAAGGATCTCTCCCTTTTAAATATTAGAGACTAATTTCTCTTATAGGTTCCCATAAACTTGAGGGATGATTCAATATTGCATCAAACTAAAGGAATTTCATAAAACATTCTAGGATGCACAATTTGATGACAATATGAATAAATAAGACATCCTAGAGAGAAACATTACCTAGCACCTTCTTTAGCTATTCTACCACATTGTACAAACCTTATAGTTAGACCTCAAATTCCTTTGGCTTATTATACATTATTTCACTCTATTTCTAATATGTCAGAGGTTATGATCAAGGTGGTGGGTTTTTCTTAAATGTCACTTTGGGCCTTATACAAGCTTCTTGGGTCTCAACTAATCTCTTCTTAGATCAGGTGAAGTAACCTAATTGGACACATGGGGCCATCAGCATTAGGATCTTACTTTCATAAATTTCATATTGACCTTCTACCCAAGAAAAAATTACATGATCATGGTTATTTATTATTCCTGTTCTAAGGACATTCCTTGCATCTATATCATTAAGACAACATTTTCAATGCTTAGGGATTGATATCCATAAGAAGTTAAATCAAGGGAATTTTATTATTTGCACTTCTCAATATATTTTTTGCTAAAGGTTTCCTCTCAGGAAGTTCTAAGGTATATACACATCATTGCATAGGAAGCACCATGAATTAAAATCATCTACCAAGTTATTTTATCTAGTGACCAGTTCCTTGTTTGAACTTGATGAGATAGTTTATAAGGGATGAAAAACTAGGATGATTTGATTTATGGGTCTCATTTTATAATTTAGCACCTAATGATTTAGCCTTTTCCTTTCTTGATATTTATTATGTTTATATGACACCCTTCTATTCTATTAATTTTGGTATGGGAGCTTTGAGGGCATGTCCTGTTACCTCTTGACTTTTATGATCTCAATAGAGAAGTTTTTCAAGATACTCTTCATGTTATTCAAATTTTTATCTAGTAAGGATGAGGAGGATGTACTCACTTTATTAGGTAGATATACATAGATTTAAGGATGTATTTATGAGGTGCTTTAGACTTCTTCTTGTGATAACATCGATATTTCTAGAAATATTGCCATCAATGATCAAAGGGGAAGCTTCCTGACATCTATTAAATTATTCTTTACTCTAAAAACTATGTCATATGCATCTAGCATCTT
>JARHVA010005710.1:747500-765000 GCA_037957365.1 Torreya grandis
TCTACATTCAAAATTTCCAATATGTTTATCATAATATCTAAAACATTATCATTATAGTTATTACTAACTATGATTGATCCCATTTCATATTGATTCACTAAAACATCAACCTTGGAGGGATCATTTTGAGCCAAATAATATAAAGAATATCTTTGTGAGTGGTTGTGAAAATGCTTATTAATTTAATTTCTCAAGGACTTCCCTCAAAACTCCCATACTTTTAGTAATTTCATATCCATCGATATAACATCATCTAAAAAAGACACAACATTATTTTCAATAAGATTTTTTAATGGAAATGATGTTAACTCATCAAAAGATTGTTTCAGCTTTAGGGGTTAGGGTAGTTGGTGAACTAGATGAATCATAACCAAAATTTTGTTCTGGAGCCTATAACTAACATCCTTGAATAATATTATGAGAAAAAAATATATATAGAGGCATGGTATCAATAACCTGAATTAAAGCATCATTAATATCAGTATTATTCAAAATTACAGTGGCATCCATTATAATAGACATTCTACCTATAGAAAAAGTGGGGAACTCTGATGTTGTTATATGCATTGTTCCCCTACTATCTATTGGTAATATTAAATTCTTCCCCTAGTCCATACAAACTAGGGTGGTAGTGGTGGTGGCATATTATGTCTTATAAAATATGGCCCTACAATAAGAATTGCAAATAAAAAATAATAAACAAATGACTTCAATAGAATTTAAAGTGCATTAAAATTTAGGTTAGAGACATTAGGATCCATATTCTAAGTTATTGATATGCTTTGTGATAGTGAAGGTATGATAAAAAAGTGAAACTACATCTTATGCCAAACAATCATAAATTCAATTTTCCATGTAATTTAATAAATATAATTATGAACTTGAAGTCACATACTTTACACTGAAGGATATTGTTGCATAATATGTGTTTGGGTATAATATTGTTAACTATGTTGAGGTAAAATGTTGGTAATTATAGAGGCTATTAAAAAATTAAATGAATCATTAATAATGCCAAAATTTTGAATTTTAACAAAAACATCAATTTTTAATAAAACTTTAAACTTTAAAAACACAAATTCATGAATGTGTGTGGATGATGTTGTGTATAAGTAGGCAAGATAGAAATACTCATGTTTTTTATCCTTTATAATGGTGTTGTCACAATGGAGTCTATTTCATCACCCCTATTTGAATCCATTGATCCCTTAGGAGGATGGTGTTTATTTACTACACCTTATTTTATTAATTGAGAAATAATTTATCTTATTTGTTACAAAGAAACAAAACCAATTAATTTGAATTATAAAAATAAAAATAAAAAAATAATTTTATTACACAACTGGATAATTAATTTTAATTATAAACTTCAAAGTTACCTCTATATCGGTAATGTACACACAATTAGATTTCATTTTTTCATGCAAGATAGTTGGAACATTTGTTCCCTATAAACCATGATATGCCTCATAGTATAAAACTAAGATAAAATTATGAATATAAATTTTGTAAGTTTCACTTTAAAAATCACATTCTAAATCTCTTCTAATTTTATTATAAATTTATGCACACTAATCAATTTTTTGCCTACCAAGAAAATAACAATGTATGCTAAATCCTAGAAGGGAATGTCTACAATTCTTCCTTGTAAAATAATTCTCATCTATAAAAATTCAATGATGATTCTATAAATGTGTTTTTTTATATTTTGGACTGAAATTCCCATTTTATAATGATTAGGGGTAACTGTAATGTAATTAAAATGATAATTATAAACTAAAAATAACATTTATTAATTTTCAAATTTCATACATTAAACATCAAATATTATTTAACAAATATAACATTACCTCTTGAGGAAAAGGTATTGACTATCAGGCTTAAGTGATTTTCCATATAAATTTTGTCTTCATCAGTTAGAAAATATTTTGTTTTATAGGTTCCATATTTGTATGTAGTATCCCTGTCGAGTAGTGGATATTTAAAGGTGAGGTGATAAAAGTAATAGTATACAAATTGGTAAGTAGACACAATAATGTTGAGAAAACCCATATTTGTCTCATATTAGGGCATGTAAACAAGACCATTAAAAATCATTTGTCTATCCACTCACTCTAAATGTACTTATCTTAAAATAACATCACAATTTTTAGTAAAATTAAATTTCTATACAAATGTTTTTTAATTAAGGTAGAAGATAGGGATGAGAATTCATTTCTAAGATTGAGTGCCAAGGATGAGAGATTAATTTAAGAAGATATTGATGTTTGAACTCAGTGAATGACAAAAATGATCACACACAAGGTTTTAAGGATATATATAGGTAGAGTGGGATATGTGGACATGCCCACATTTTCCAAATGGTAGACATATCTATTAAATGGTGACCATAGTTCCTAGATGGGAACCATAGTTCCTAGACAGGGACCATAGTTACTATAAAGTGATCATAGTTCCTATATGGGGACCACAAGGTCTAGATGACACCAAGTAGTCTGCATACTCTAGCCAACATATGCAACCTCTTGAAAACATGTGTTATAGTTTCAAAAGGCATCTTAATTTTATGTTTGGGTGATGCCCAAGGTTCACCTTCATGATGAAATGCCTTTGCCTTTAATTTTATAGGATTTCAAAACATACTTTTCCATATTCACCAAATTTTACAAACGGATTTTTCCTAGGGGCCCTTAAAAAATATTGTTAGATCCAAACTATTTATAGGAAATATAAAACTTTTGTGCATCATAAAAATTTCATAAGAGGCACATTTTTATTAGGTGTTGTCATTTTATGACTATCCTTTTTAATCCTAATATAACACAATACATTGTGCACACATTAATATATTTTCTCACTTATTCTCACATCTATATCTTATTATATACTTGAGTTGCTAAATATATTGATGTTTTTATAATGTATATCAATTTCACCTATCCATGTATGGTTATCATGTTTTCTTATTTTTTTCATGTTTTGTGTGTATTCATTTCTCTGGCTTGGGGGTATTTGACCATATCCTTATTTATGGTTATAAGGATTATTACATGATTTTATGTGCATAAGTGACATTTGAACATGTCCATTTTATATGACCCCTTGGCCTTGTTCTTTGTATTTCCATGTTTTGTGTGTGTTATTCATGTGTGCATCATGACCATGAATCTTGTATTCTATTATTTTATTAGTTTGGTATTTCATGGTCAATGTCATGCATCTCCCCAATTTATGAATGACATGATCAATATCATGCATCTTCCCTTAATTGTTTTATTTATTTTACATATTCATTTTTGGTCATTTATTCACTATGTGCCTAATTTATAACATATATCTAGACATGTCACTATGTATTCTTCGTCATACATTACTAATTTTTGCTAAGATTATCAATATGATGTTATGATTTTCAATGTATGACTACTCCACATTTAGACTTTTCTATAACATCATTTTACATAAATTTTGATTTAGATCTAATTTATTATGCAATATTCAAAACTTAACTCAAAATAAGGGGAATACATAATGTATTGTATTAAATACTAGGATGTAACAATACTCCACAGAGATAAAATGATAGTGTTTACATAGCTGATCATATTGCACACTTATTTTTTTATCAAAAAGTTAATTCAGATAGTATCATACCATTTGGACAACAAAACAAGTCTTATTTTTTTTATAACAATGTGATTTCATCTTGTTATTTAAAACATCACTTTTTATATTTTTTAGAATTATGCTCAGTTCATAGAACAATTTTTAATATTATTTATAAATATTTTATAGATTTACACATAATTATCTTAGATTTTATTGAGATTGGGGGCATCATGCACAACATGTGTTCTAGAATTTACATATATTCTTATTCAAAAGTTCATTTTGTATTATTAAATCAATAGAATCAATATACTCTAATATCAAATTGGGGGCATGTGCATGACACAAAAATACTTCCTTATTTAGTTTATCATCATTTTATGTGGAAAGAGTTTAAATCCATGACATTATATATGATTTATATAAAAAACTTATAGAATTTTCACCAATTTTTCACCAAAAATCATTTTTATTCCATCTATAGAGGTTTATTCAACTTTTACACTAGTTTTTACACTAGAATTATCTATAAAAATTCCTAAATGGATTCCAATAAATTGTACTACTTTGATTTTTTTGATGATAGGTTAAAATTCACATTTATTTCTTGAGAACATTATCATACAAATGATCATTGAGGCATGCACAATCCAATCTAAGTGTTTCAAAGAAAATAAAATATCCAAGGGCCCTACCCTCTCAGGTCACTAATTTTGCACTAGAAAATACAATGGTTCACATACATCAAAAGGTGTATTTGTTCCTTATTATTTTAATTTTTAAGTATTATTATCTTTACTTTCATATTTTTATCTTAATTAAGGACTAATTTATATATGTTTCATTATAGGTTCATATGAAACATAGTTTAACACATGTCTTACATCCAAGTCTACTCAACACATGTAAGCTTATGTTAAATATTTTTATTTTACACTATTAATTTAAATTATATGAACTACTATAATAAAATTGTGGAAAAATTTATTCACTAAAATTAACAATTAATGATAAAATAATGCACTTGTGACCAATACTTATACAAAATTAGCATATGCTTAATTATACAATTCTAAATAGGTATTCCTCTACTTATATGCTAAAAATCCTTATTCTTAATTAATTATGATACTTGGAATTACTATTATTCACTCCAAGCATCCTAAACTCAATATTTTACTAATCCACACATCTATTATAGTTATATTTGATCATCAGATAATACCACTCCTTTAGGACAATACTACTTGTTAAATAGTGTTTAAATCCATTAGTTTCATCCTCCTACCAAACAAATAATTTCTCATATTATAAGTCACCTAACATATCATCCCACAAGTTTTGAAAGTCCCATTTTGATGAATTTACAAAAAGTCCACTATATAAGCACATTTTTCATTCATTTATTCATTAGATAGAAAGAGGCTTCCATATTGAAAACACTATAATTATTTTGACTATATATTGAGATTAAAACACATTATTCTCAATTATTACTCCATATAGCCAAGTATCACTAATATAAGTTTGAATACACCTCTAAGGTCACAATATAATTTTGAATCACATAATTACATGAGGATTGAACTAGTATATAACATTACCCCAGTATTTCACATACACCACCATAGCATGGGATAACTACATGGAGTTGTATCCCTCTTCAAAATATTGGTATGTAGGCATTTATTAACACAATGGGTGTTGAATTCAAGCACAAATTCAACCACTAACCATTTTTTCCCCATTTAATGTATTTTTTCCTCCTTTTTAATTGAGCTATGGCTCTAATTGAAGGAGAAGGTACATAGAGGCTCCCACAACAAATAAAATAGTTTTGATCACACATATAAGACCTATATTAAATGATAAAATATTATAAATTTACATAAAGGAAAACAAAAATTAATAAACATCGATGCACCCTATAGATGATAGAACATGTCAACCTTATATAAATAACATGACCTTATCTTAGATCTAAGTGGAGTCTTATTCCTTATTCACAGTAATTTCACATAGTCTCATAAAAGGTCATATAATCACTCTTGCATTCAATCAAATATTATTTCTAACTAAATTATTTATCTTTAGTATTTTCCCATTTTAGCATCTTTACATAAATAGTAAGTTCCAAATTAGTATTTCATATTTATTGCATATTTTATACATACTAATTTTACACAATAGTTTTTCATAATTATATTAACATTTCATAATCCCCATTTTTTATAACATGGATATTAATTATAATGAGATCACACTATAATGGTATGTTAAGAGATATACTGCTCCAACAATGATAATTCTATCAAAAATAGTTAATCTATTCTAATAGTGACTATGTAAGTTTGTCAAATCTAAAACTTTAAAAAACCTTTCATCAATATATTATATCTAAAAACATCTCCCATATGTGAAAATACATGTGTGAAGGTGTAAAAATTAATTATCCCTCACTAAATCTCAAGTTCACACATTTTAATGAATAAAACATTGGTGTTTTTTAATAAGGGGACATGCCTTTGGCAATCCTCCTCCTACCTTAATGTAACTTTAATTTTTTTGTAATTGATACTTATTCATGTCATCAATAAAACCATGAATATTTTTATTTCCAAAATTTATCCCTATAATATGTGGGAGTGCAAATAGAACTATATGTTCTTTCAATTAGGTCTTTTCTTAGCTAAAGTACACAAAAATGGAAATCAATAAAAGTGATATTTATATGTAATCCTTGCAATGTAAGATATATTAAAATCATGTTATAAAATGTATATGGTTTATTATGTATAAATTAAATTCTTAAATTTAAAATAGGATCTAATCAATGCAACAAAAAAATCAAATAAAGGTGGGAAACTAATAAATATGCACAATGAAACATGATGAACATGAAATAAAAGGGATTGTGGACTAAAAACTAATAACACCAATCTTATTAAATTATTATATCAGTAAAAATTATATTTAAATATTTGTATAGTCATCAATGTGAAACAAACCTTGAAAAAGAGATCAAAATAAGATGCAAGATATCTAAGTAGATCATGAGGTATAAAAATGACACAAACAGAAACATTCAAGAATGAATAAATACTAGGGAAGTAAATTTGGGTTTTAACACAAATTAATATTCATCAATAATATCCTAATATAAAATAATGATCCATATATAAATAAACACAATAAAAACATTGCAATTATATTTCTTTTAACATATTAAGGTATCTACATAATTAAAGTGTGAAATCATATAAATTAAATCAAAACAAAAACGTGTGAATATTAATTTTTTTAGGTCACTTTGATACCTATAATTTGTTCTTAAATTAAATTCTAGAAATGAAAATGATCATAAAGTCAAAATAAGGAGAGATATTTCCCTCTACAAGAGTCCAATTCTAACAACTTATAAAAAATAAAAAATAAATCTTCTTTATATTTGAATGAATGATCCAAATTTAATATATCAAGTGCACAAACAAGAAAACTTTAATTCATAAAAGTATATCAATGTCTTAATAAATTGACAATAATTTAACCAAATTAAATAATTAAATAATTGAAAATAACCAAAATGAATTATGACACTTTATGATATGTGAACCATTTTAAGATCTCTAAAATCTCTATAACAATTTGGACCTTAATTACCTTCCCAAGTGGTGAAAAATCTAAAACATGGATCATAATAACATTTTTAATTGAATGAATATTTTTAGTTCCTAAAAAATAAAACATATATAACCTCTTTATATTTATAGCATCTTGATATATTGTAACCTCATAATATAACAAGTTGGTTGTATGCCTCCCATTTTGAGGTGAGGTATTTTATTTCATATCACTCATATAAAAATAAAGGATCATATTTACAATGTGTAACATATATAAAAATAAAAATTTGTAATAATAATTCAAAGAACATTTTTTACACGTATGTAATCATAAAAATATATCATCAAACTTCATCAGTAACCCAATATCAATATGTAAAAATAGAATAAATATAATAAAAGGTTAACATAAATGGAGAAGATAGTTATATGACTAAATTTAAAAATATTCCCTAATATTGATAATATTTTTGAATTAATATACCAAATATAGTAAATCCCAATGTTTAAAAATATGCATAATACATGAGGTGAGAACCTATCCTAACCTCAGTGGAAAAGTATAAGTGATAATAAAAATAATATTATTAATAACCTCAATCTAGGAAATATATAATACATGAATCTCACCAAATACTAGACTCTAAGACATGTGTTAACACAACTAGACAAAATAATCGAAGGCAAAATAATAAAAAAAAATAGACATGTGCTCAAAATTAATGACCCAATGAAAGATAAAATAAACTTTAATAGGAAAAAAATAAAATATAAAAAACTAAGTGAAATAAACCTCATAAAAATGGAAAATGAAATTTACTCAAGTGTAAAATCAACACAAATTATGGGGAGTACATTATCATTTATCAATCTGATGGCATAATTTTGACTACATGCAATACAATGTATATGCAAGTCAAATAATATTTCTACAACCAAGTAATTATAACTAAAATTAGTATTAAATATATTTATAAATTTATTTAATGTTAAATTAAATGAATAATAACTAATAAAACATCAAATAATAATTAAAATAAATAAAATGAAATTTGAATACAAATGACTCAATGAAATGATTATTTTAAATTAAGTGGAATTCACCCAATCAACATTAATTTAATATTTCACACAAACATGAAATTAAACCATGTTTGAAAGTAAACTAGAAATTAAATCAAATAACTTACTAATAATAATTTTATGTAAATAAAACACAACAAACTTGAAAGCAATCTTAAATACAATGGAGGGGAATTATTGAAAAATACTCTTCTCAAGATATATTGAAGATCAATTGATCACATTAAATTATGTAGGAATAAAGGAATATATATGGAAATAATTTAATTTGTATTTTTATGAATTTAATTTCTCTTTTGACTTATTATGTACTATTTTTCATATCCTCTTAAGACCTACATTCCAATATTTAATAGATGTGAAGAAATATTATTTAAAATAACATAATGATATATTTTTTTAGTATAACTTATTATATTCTTAAGATAAACTTTTGAAATGGAAATAATTAAATATATAAGAAAAACTAAAATTACCTAAGTTACTTAAATATTTACAATTACTCATATTTCATTAAATGTCATATGAAAATTGATAACCACCTACAACAAGTGAGAAATATTTGGCTATTATCCTCATATACTCTTTTTCATTATCAAACCATCAACATACATTTTGGATAGCATCTTCCTAGACTAATTACCTAAAGGAATCCTATATAAACATATTCTCACATACCATAGAAACAAGCTAACTATATATAGTAACAATAAGTAAGAACAAAAACAACACAGTGGTTATACATTCCACAACATAGTTTATATTGATTCCAAAACACAGTGGCAATGTATTATAAAATAAAGTGGTTTCATGAACCAAATCTCCCATATAAATATTTGGATGAAAAAAATAATCCTTTATATTCCATTAATCATTATAAACAATTATAAATATTTATAATTTTCACCATTTTTACTAAGAAAATCATACATCTTTTAATCATAAAAAGGAAAAATACATACATAAGGTTTCATATTAATATATACAAAAGTGTGGATTTTATAAATACATGTACATTTATATATTATCAAAAAAAAATTATTTTGGCTAATATTATGCATATGAGTGCCAATTTCTTGCCTCATTATCACACACCAACTTAAGATATCATGCATAGTTGTGTAATATTAGTAGCTTCTTAGGAGTTCCAAGCCATATATAACAAATAAATATCCTAAAAATTGATAGATACAGTGAAAACATCATCCATATCACTATATTATGCCTTGTTTGATTCAATCCTAATCTCAACTCTTCTTTTCTAATGTTAAACCTACTCCCACCTTTTATGTCCAAATACGGATATGATGACATAAAATTAAAAGGTGAGATCTCATCCCAACCCATTAAATAAATGTTACCCTAATGGAATAAAATTAGATTGTGTCCCTCATAAAACCTAATTTGAAATTACACATCAATAATGGCTTCTTCCCTTTTAAAATAGGAGTAAATTCCCTCAAAATCTTTAAAAACCATATGAATGCATCCCTACTTATCTTATTAGATAAGTTTATATATTGATAAAATGTCTTATCATATTATTGTCTAACATTTATTTATATGAGATAATTTTAAACTAACCCTTGTAGATATTAATTAAATTCCATAGTCTTTAAAAATCATTCTTAATCATAAGATTAGTATTTTTTTTATCATCTTTGTATACCACAATTTCTTGATTTATTATAATTTAATTCATAAAAAGGAGGATAAAAATATAAAAACTAGATCCCACACATAGGTATTCCATTTGTCATCATGAATGAAAATGTATTCATTCATTAAAACCCCACACAAGTAATCATTTATATGTATAGTGTTTAAAAAATTTGCAGTATAAAAATGGTGACATCTAATAGCTCAGCGAAATTGGATGTTAATATCCAAAACTAAAATTTATACAATTGTTCCTTAACATAGAGTGCATAAACACTTATTAGTGGTATAAATTAAATTATAACTATTTATAAGTGACACATTTATTATACTTACATTTTAATTCTAGTGTTACATTCATATTTAATTTGTAACTCATCTTGATTATCATCCAATTTTTCCTATGTAACCTTACTTATATCACATGTTTTTGAATTTATTCTCACAATATGTCATAAGTAAGGAACCATTAAAATTTTAAATATTTTATTTCTTTATTATGAATAGTTATAGTATATATTTTTACAAGGGGTTACAAATCAATTCCCAAGTTAAAGGTTTTATCATAGAAACTAGCACATAATTCCCACAAATAGTACAATCAAAGGATATGGAAAGTGCTTTTTTAGAATGATCACATGTTTTTATTTATGATACTACCATAGATAATAAATTCAACCTATTGTGTTTCTTGGTATAAAGTTTTTATTCCTATTTTTTATGGATTATATCTCATGATGTTCTTATTCCAACTGTTATTTCTCCTACTTATCTTCAAAAAAGAATATCTTTTTGGAGATGTCATAATCATGTTACTCCTAACTAGGGCTTTCCTATACATTCACCACTTTCATACTTATATAGATAAAAAAATCCCATAGTTTTTATATGCTAGCATATCCATAATATTAGTTTATTTGAACTTCATTTCTTTTGCACATTAGAGTTAGTTAGACCATTTGTGTTTATAGCATGTTTGAATTTGGGTGCTTATTATCTCTTTAATAGAAACTCTTCAAGAGAGTGCTTATTCATTTTTTTTATTAATTTAATCAACACCATAGCCTCATTATAATTTAAATTTTTTTCCATGTATACATAAATATCATATGGTATTTTAATTTTGGTTATCTATAATACCATCTTTATTAACAATTGAATAAGGTAATGTTGTGTAAATTTCTTATGACTCTTTTTTTTTTTTAAATTCATGATTTGATATATAATATTGATTAATAATTATTTAATACTTATTTTTTGTTTATAATATATGTGAATTATTAATTTTAAGTTGCAAATGAAAAAAATGGAACCCCTTCCCTAATAAGTGAAATACTTGTTGATAAATTTTCTACCATTGATCAAAGTTGCTTATGTGTAGGTTTTCAAGAAGACTCCATTCATATATTTAAGATTAAAAAAGGTATTTAAAAAATAATATAACCTTAATCAGGCCAAAACCATTATTATTAATAATTCACAAGTCTAAATATTGACACAGGTTTCTTTTATTCCTCTAACTAGCTATTACTTGCAATCTAGTGAAGGCAATTTTCAAATGCTCAGTACATGAAGGTGAAAAAGAGTTGGTTAAAATGGTATTACTATTATTTTTGTTCCATTATTAATTAAATATTAAATTAATTTGTTTTATTTTATATTTTCTTAACTTTATGAACAATTGTTAAGTCAAACAGGTGTTATAAAACTCTTCATAAACCCCAATGGCATAGTTTTAAGAGAAATAATAGAATTTTTGAGTTATTTATTTCAAAATAAAAGTTTTGTGAGATATTATATGGATTAAATTACCTTATTACACATTAATAAATTAAAATTTTGAGGAAAAAAATTAATAAATGCAAAAGTATAGGTATGAAGGTTTTAAGGAAATAAGAGAAACAGTCAGAAAAGGTAATTTTTGAAAGGTTCAAGAGATTGTTTGAGCACATACAATGGTTGGAATCCTTAAATGGGATATTTATAGTCATATTTTGAAAAAATAAGTTATTTATGCATCATAAAACTTAATACAATGGTAAAATTCAGACCTACATGCATTCATAAATGAAATTGTGCAAGCTAATCAACAACAAAAGGTGTTTGTTTTGATTTTTATTCAATTAAATCTCATGAACTTTGACATGGAAGTATGCTTTTATGTAATTTAAGTTTTTTTTTTTCATTTCCATATTTTACCTTATGATATATAAACTTCAAAAATATAGGTTTCTCTCCTTTTCGATAAATTTAGAAAAGGTCAAGTCAACAACAAGTCTTTAGTTAGCCCTAAAAAAGTGGATTTCAAAAGATGAAAAAGTGGATAAGTTGAGTTCAATTATTGGTTTAATATTTTAGGCCATATTTTTTGTAAATATACCCCTTATAAGTTTAAAATTCAATCTCTCTCCTATTGCACCCCCCTTTGGTTTAAATTTAGAAAGTAAATATGTATGCAAGTTGCAATTCAAGATAAGCGAAGTCAAACTCCAAGTTACATGTCAATAAGATCAAGTAAAAATTAAAGATAAAAATAAAGATAAATTAATTAAAACTTAAATATACATGAAATATCAAAATGAGTTAATTTAATATCAAAATAAGTTCAATATAAGTTGCAAGTTCAATAGAAGGTAATTCAAGATCACCTTAAGACTGAAGACTTTTAAAGCATGCAAGAGAGATTTGACTTTTCAACAACTTAAACAAGATTATCTCTCTAATTACCATGCCATAATCCTAGGTAAATAATGTTTAAATTCTAAAATCTCTATGTTGTAATTTTGAAAGTGTGTTTGAAAGTTTGAAGTTTCAGTTGAAGGTTGAGTTCAAACAGGAATGAATTAGGACAAATAGGGACTCATCCAAAGATTATTTTATCCTCTCTTTATTCTTAATTTATATATGTACATTAATTTTTGAATATATATATATATATATACACACGCATATATATATATATATACACACACACATATATATATATATACATATATATATGTATACATATATATGTATATATATATATATATATACATATATATATATACATATATACATATATATATATACATATATATATATATATATACATATACATATATATACATATATATGTATATATATATACATATATATATACATATATATATATATATGTATATAGATATATATATGTATATATATGTATGTATATATATGTATATATATATATATATATGTATGTATATATATGTATATATATATATATATATATATATATATGTATATATATATATGTATATATATGTATATATATATATATATATATATATGTATATATATATATATATATATATATATATATATATATACATATATATACATACATATATATATATATATATACACATATATATATATATACATATATATATATATATATATATATATGTATTATTACTAAAACTTTTTCAAAAATTTTACTACCTCTCCTTTGAAGCAATAAAGAGCTAAATTTCTCCTCCATCTTCAAGATGTTTATGAAGTGTGTTCTTAATGTTCATTGATGTAACTTAGTGAATTATTATTTTTACTATGTTTATATATGAATATCTCACATTTATGAATAAAATAATAATTTTTATAGGTAACATGAAGTGTATTTTATTTCTACCTAATTTGAACGTGAATTTAACCATTGTTCAATCCTTCTAAGCTAGTGTGAGTGTGAGTCAAGGCCAATGTGTGAAATACTAATGCAAGAGTTATTTTATGAGAATGAAGTGAATTTTGAAATTTATTAGGTTTTTAAATTATCTTAATTAACTAAATAATTTTATTTCACATTGTTTCATCACCCTTAATTTTTAGTTTTCATTTCCATTCTCAATTCTAGCATTGTTCCTTCTACCCTTCTTCTAATCAAGAAAGCACTATCTAAGAGAGTTTAGTGAGTTGTGGGTGAGTGAAATAAATTAAAACATCCCTTAATATATATATTATATCCAAAAAAGGGTCCCACACCTTGTAAAGTTTCCATTGTATCAAAATAAGTGATAATAAGGATATGTTCTTACAGGGTGCATTTCTAAGTGATAACAATTTTTGGCACGCCCGATGGGAAAATAACACATAAGATTGATAAATATTGGTGATGGTTTTAGAAATTTTTATAAAACACATATCTAAATTACTCAGTATCTATTGAATCCAACTTATGTATAGCTAGTTTAAGTAGTCCAAGTGCCTAAAAACATTAATTGGTATGCATTTTAGACATCCATTTTATGAAAATTAGCTTTTATACCTTGATATCCTTTATTTAAAGATAAAAATATATATGGATTCACCTAAATAATCCATAAACCAGAAGGATAAAATTATTATCATGATATTTACCCCCCTCACACCCATAATCATGTTTCAAATTATCTTTGGCAAAGTCATGTTATTTCCTATCAACTTGAAAAAAATGTTCAAGAAATCAGATTTGACTTTGAGAGACAATGTATAGAGAGTGATAGGGAAGCGGAATACCATAGGCATAAAAAATAACTTGAATATCATTAATATATACATCATAAGGAGACAAATTCATTAAGATATGCAATAAAGTTACAAGAGAACCAATATTACAACTACCCATGACAATACAAAGAATTGAGTTAACAATTTCATGTTGAAAACAAGAACTAGAATCCCTTGAACCTTAAAGAGATTCTAATTGATTAAATATTCCAATTTTTAGGAATCCTAATATTTTTAAATAGCCTATTAAATATTTACTAACTCTTACCTAAGAGCTTAAGACCATTCAATATTGTAAACCTTCTTAGACCAAGACCCCTGGTTATGTCATGCCTACTCTTGAGAAAGAGCCTCCTCTTATGCCAATACAAAATCAAGAGATGGAGAAAGTTTCAGAATCCATACCAAGAGACTTTTAAATTTTATTTTTCCCTATATCCATCCCTTAAGTTAAATTTTTCCATTAAGATAAAAAATGTGAGAGGTTGATTGTTGAGTGTAAAAAGAAGTATGAAACTCTAACACAAGTTTTTTTCCCTTCTTTCAAAGAAATATTGAATGAAAATATTATTAAAAATATAAAATACTTATTAATTACCCTTAAATAACTCAATATATCCTTAAATTTACATCCATACATGAATTTAAAGACACCTCCAAGTTTGTAAAAATAATTAAAGAGTTAAAAGAGAAGAATACATCTTCAATTCAATTCTCTTCTCCATTCCTTCAATAACACCATAATCATCCTAATACTCATAAATTAACAAGTTGGAAGAAAAATCTAAGAGGTTTAAATAAATAAAATTAAGTATATTTCCTTCCCACCATGTCCATTTTTTAAGGAGGACCTATTGTATAGAAGGCAAAAAATGAACATGCAAGTGAAGAGGAGAATTTGTCAAGAGACGATGATTAAGAGTTGTGTTGGTCAAATGAGATTAAATTTGGCATAGAAGAATATAATGTTTAATCCCATTATGAGACATTAAAAAATGAAATTTTATCAAAAATTTACCCTCAATAATCTTATCATGAATATGTTCCAAAGATAAGGCAACAACTAGTGAGATTGTAGTAGTGGTTTCACAAGGTAACAACCTTATACATCAACTAGATAAAGATGAAGAAGCTACAGGTAAGGATCAAGAAGATTTTAATGAAGAGTTTAAATATTTTTTTTATCTCCCTCAAGATATTGAAAATTTTACATCATTTTAAAATCTATATAAAATATCTAAAGATGTCATACAAAGCCAATAACATTATTCTAGTCAGCGATTAGAGGATGAAATTGTAGTTGTCCTTATGGATCAAAATATGGTTATATTAGAGATATAAATAAGGTGAATATTGAAAAATATGATGCATTTTTTTATATAGGATATATTTTTTCTTAAATTGATTCATGTGGATATAAAATAGAGAGGTTGATAAGGATGAAAAGAACTGATTTAACCAACATGACACTAAAATTGTAACTTGTTCCTCATCTTTGTCAACCATATGGAGTGGATTTGAGAGGTTTTTATTTTGATATAGGCAGATTTTGAGTGTTTTATGTAGTAATTTAATATTTAAATTTAATCTAAGTTCTTTTATTCACATTTTAAGTAGTTTTTTTTAGTTTCTACTTTCCTTTAAGTGTTATTTTTCACATTCTTCAGTTGGTAGTTGTTCTCATTTTCAATTTAATAAGTGATTATGCATAAGTATTGTAATTAATTTATGGAATTTTTAATTTTAATATTTGGTGATTTTTTTATAACTCCATATAAAAATTTATAAAGATACTTGTCTAAAGTTTTTATAAGGCAAACATCCTAGCAAAGTTGTCAAGAATGTTGATAATTTTTCCACCATTAGTCAAAGTTGCTTATGTGCAAGATTTTAATAAGAATAAATTCATGGATTGAAGATTAAAAATGGTACAAAAAATATAATAAAACATTTATCATGAAACAACCATGCTTAGGGAAAAATCAAAATTCTAAATTTTGACAGAGGTTTCTTTTATTTATCTAACTAACTTCTACTTGCAAGGTAGTGAAGGCAATTTTCAAATGATCAGTACATGAAGGTGAAGAATATTTGGTTAAAATGGTATTATAATGATTTTTAAGAATATATTACATAAATACTACATTCATTATTTTCATATTATATTGGATTAACTTTATGAATAATCATTAAGTCAAACAGGTGCTCTAAAAGCCTTCTTAAATCCTAATAGCATGGTTTTAAGAGATATAATAGCATTTGAGTTCTTTGTTGAAAAAAAAATTGAGATTTTATGTGGAATAAATTACCTTAATAAAAATTCTTAAATAAATATTTTGAGTCTTAAAATGATTAAATACAAAGGTACAGTTATTAGGGTAATAAGCAAGAGAACTAATCCAAAAAGGCACTTTTTGAGAGGTTTAAGAGATTTTTTGAGAACATAAAATGGTTTTAATATTTATATGGGTTATTAATGGTAATAATTAAAAAATAATTATATATTTAGGCTTCATAAAAATTAATAAAATGTCAAAACTTAAACCTACAAGCATTCAAAAATGAAATTGTGCAAGGTAGTCAACACCAAAAAGTGTATATTTTGAATTTTATTAAATGAAATATCATGAAATTTGACATGGAAGTATGGTTTTATGAAAATTAAGGTTTAAAATTAGTTTAATTTTAATAATATACCTTATTATAGATAACATTCCAAAATATAGTTTCCCCCTTTTTGACTAAATTTAGAAAAGGTCAAGTCGACAACAAGTCTTCAGTTAGCCCTAGAAAATTGGAGTTCAAAACATGAAAAAGTTGATAAGTTTATTTAAAATATAAGTTAATATTTTAAGCCCTATTTTCATGAAATATAACACTTAAAATTTCAAAATTTTATCTCTCTCCTATTGCACCCCGCTTTCAGCTAAATTTAGAAAGATAAGATGTATGCAAATTGTAAGTCAAGATAAGTGAATTCAAACTCCACGTTGCAAGTCAAGAAGCTCAAGTAAAAA
>JARHVA010005710.1:770000-837500 GCA_037957365.1 Torreya grandis
ATGCATATATTCTCTATGGTTAGGCAAACATTATATTATACTAATCTCCATATGATATCCATATTTAATTGTATCCATTAACACCATCTAAGAAAGAAAAATATCTAATTCCAATGAATGTCTCCAAGAACTGGTTAATGAAAGGTAGAGGGAATTAATCCATATGGGTAATAGTGTTTAACTCTCAATATTCAACACACATGGACAATTTCACTCCACTGTTATAGACAATGACTATTGGAGATATCCATTTCCTATCAAAAAATACTTAAATAAAGCCAACATTTGATATTTTTTATAATTTAGGTTTTACAATTTAAGGTATAATTGGGATCATACATCATTGGGGATTCCTAACAAACCATCCTTAATGTAGATATGATCGGTGTATATGTTTGTTTATATCCCAAAAAAATTATTTTTTGGGGGATTAGTGACTAATTATTGTTGTTGAGGTTTCAACAAGATATTGATGTCTATCAAACATCTAAAAAAGATTCCATGAATTTTAGCTAAGGAGGAAGTAGACATTGCATGTTTCAAAAGGTTCTCAAGGATAATTTCATGTAGTAATAGATAATGAAAATTAATAACATCCACATGAAAATGTAAATATCCTTATTTTGGGATGATATTTGTAAGGGGGTAGTAATTATTCTTTATCAAATTATATACATATTTATGTGTGGTATATGTTCTTTACAAACACATTGAAATAAAAATGTCCTCATATATTTCCATAATAAGTAAGCCTATGTTGGATAATAAGAATATTTTTTATGTGGTTTTTTTAATTATCCCATGTTTATAGACATAAAGGATATTTGGTTTCAAGTTAGGGTTGGTTATGTGGGTAAAGGAATAATTTCTTAGTGTTATTCCCATTAAATATGACTATTTTAAAATTTTGGGGTTTTACTTATGTAATCATATGTTTTATTAAAGAGATAAGTAGAAAAAATTAGGGAAATAATATGCATAGAATATATCCATTGATTTGTTATATAATTGACTAGATTTTGTTTTATTTATAATAGTAATAAATAGTGCAAATAAATACTTTTATGGAAAACACCTGATATAAATGATCTGAGTGTTGGAAAATGAGATAGAATCTTGTATGAGTGTCATCAACTAGATCCTTATGTCATAACCCATCTCAAATAGTAGTGACATAATAAGATAGTAGAACCATGTGGCTCTAGTGTCATGATGTGGCACTAATGTCTTTTATGCATGATTATCTCAAACTTATGATTACACCTATGTCTAGATTTCTAGGGTTTATTCCTACATACATGAATTTTAGAACTCTTTATTGTGCATGTAATGATTGAGTTATGATTTAAACCCTAATCCTCATTTCAAGTAGGGTATGGACTAAAAAATGTGTTTTTTAGTAGGATAAGATAGACATCCTCAGCACCCTATTATGAAGAGAGTTATCTACATACCAATACTCCTAGAGGGATCAATCTTGATTTAGATATCCCTACCTAAGTGCTAGTGGAAGTGCAAGTGATGTTAGTGTGATAGTTTCCTTGCGTACCTTGAGTGTGCATGAGATTTTAAATATATAAATTCTAAGCTTAGGGATTGTATAGATGGTAGTATCTAGAAGTAGGGTAGATTAGGGATTGATAACCTTAATTTTACTCAACTTATTTCATGTTTGAATATATATTTTTAATTTGATTTTCATCTAGTGGATAAAGGGATTAAAGTCATGTATTTAGAGTGTTTTTTTACTTATGCAAATAATAAAAGATGACTGGGCCAACCTTAGAAGGATTTTAATTTCAAAAATATATTAATTCTATAAATTTAGGTTAAAGGACATAGGTACCATTCTAGGAACACTAGCATGATGTGGTTCTAGTGTCCTAATGTGGCACTTAATGCTTAACTAGAAAAAAACTAGACATAAAGGGCTAGGATCAAGAAATGAGGATCTAGGACTATGTTTGAGATGACTAGGGATGCTTGTGGCCTACATGAATGCTAGATAGGTGTGATAATAGGCTCTAGGATAGGTCTAGGGCTAATCTAGGGAGAAGTAGTCTCAAGTATCACTCTTAGAACTCAAATATCACTTTTAGGTGATTATTATTCCCCACTTTATGTTATAAATGTAACAAATTGAAATGACTAGTATAAAGGTAAAAGAAGTAAACCTAGAATTGCCTAGAAAGTGAAGCTTGTTAAGCTAAATCTAAGCATGTGAATTTGGGTTTGTATATGTGAATCATGATGCAAAACATGTCAAATAAATTAAATGTGCATAAATCAATCCTTACTTAAGATATATCAAAATAAAAATACTATATTGAGTAAAGAAGTAAAGTTAAGTAAAGAGATGTGAAAAAGGAAAGGAATAAATACACCTCATTAGGTACATGAACTTGGTGAAAACCTATGTGTGTGCATGTATATAGTGATCAATCAATGAATATCTTGGACTAATTTGCTAGCTTTCTAAATCCTCATGTATGGGTGGCTCAAAAATTCAATCCATTTTTGACTCCATCATTTCCCACCCCTGTTTGATGGATAATGAGCTGTGAATAGATTGTATTTGACTAATAGTGTGTCCAACCCTCACATGTGGGTGTATTAAGAACTCAAGTAGGATATGAATCCAATGTTTCCCACCCATGTGTAGTAGATGCATCTAAAACTAAATTTTGTAAAATATGTAAAATGTCTAATTGAGTATGTATAAATGTGTATGTTAGCTCCACTGACACTTGAGTACATTAGGTAGCTTTCAGACTCTTGAGAATGATGACCATTATAGATGGAGTAAGGAATGAAACTGGTGATAACTTATAAAATTATGTGAGGTGTCTATAGCATATAAAATGACATTGATTTTTTCTTTCAATCTAATCACTGGTGTGTGATTGAGCATATAGAGATAATATGCCACACATAAGCTACCAATATAGTATCTAAGCATATAGATTTTAGACTGAGTTATAATAAACTATACCTAGATATTTGAACTAGGTATGGGAATGATCATGTCATGCATTATTCCCCTAATATAAGAAACTGATATGAATATGAGCTAAGTAAGCATGAATATAAGTAAAATTTGATTATAATTGATAAACTAGTAATTAGATCTGTGAAATATGTATTGTACCTAATATATTATTCTAGCTAATATGAGTTGTTCTGAAACTAAGGCTAGTGAACAGTAGCACCATATCTTGGAAAGTAGTTCTATGTGGTGTTAGTGTCCCCATTCAGGTTCTAATGTCCTTTTGGTTTGAATTATCTATAACCATACTAATTTTTAAGTCATTATTTTTCCACTATGTTTACATGTGTCTAATTATTTATAACTAATTTTTATGTGCCAAAAAATGTACTATGAGTGCAATATACGAACTTGATCTTTGTGACAAACCCCTATGAATTCCCCCTATTTTGAGGGTAGTTATTTAACCTATTAAAGAACTATCTACAAAATAAAAATATCTATAAAATGATTGTTAGCTGGAGAATTTATGATAACTATTTGATAATCCAATATAATGTGCATACATAACACTATAATTTAAGAGAATCTAAGCATAAGTATGTAATGTAAGATGTTTGTCATGTTATCATTTCCCAAGGGTTTCAAGATAGATTTAATTAATGTATGTAATCAAAAAATCTGAGTAGAATTAAGTAACTACCTAGGGGATGGGGTATGATGTCCATCATGACACCCAAGTAAGAAGGGTAGATGCATGAGGTCCCTTATGGTATCAAAAATTGGTGTGTGTAACAAGTAAAGGAAAGTGACATGGCTATGATGCATACAAAAAATAGTAAATGAAAAACATATGAGGCACACAAAGTAGGCCAAAGGACCATAATACAATAGACATGGGCATATGTCACTAAATTTAAGAAAATAAGACATACAAGACATGTACAAATGTCCACATATATAAGCAATAATAAAGTTCAATTAGATCCACATAGAATTACATGTTTAAATGTTTGTATACACAATTAATAAAGTACACACAAGAACATGGAAAAATGTCCAAAGCATACATACTATGAATAAAATTGGTGTAGATCCAAAGAATAATGGCATATTTAAATTCCCTTGAATAGAAGAAGCATAAATATACAGTCAATTCTAAACCAAGGAAGCTAGAAATGAAAACATGCATGAATATGTAATACAAATCTATGCAAGAGTGAGTACATATATATGATGAGTCTAAAGTAGTGTTAGTCAACAACAAACTTGAGTAATATTAGTAATGATCAATATCTAGATATACCAATGCTAAATATGGAATATAGATTATGTAAAGATATAAATTGGTGATCAAAATTGTGTATAAGATGCACCCAAGTGGGTGAATGTGCCAAGTAAAGAACCAATAATCATTTTATATGCCACTAATGGGTAGATAATAGTATGTCTAGATCAGTGTAGTGGACTTGCGTCCTATATGAAATATACAAGCACTCAACAAGAAAATTTAAACATGTATGTATGATAAAAATGGATATACTAAGATAACTACCATATGTAGTGTCTATCAAATAAAATAAGTGTAAACATAGCAATGCATACAATCTATAAGTTTTGTGTTTTTTGAGTAATTATTTGGATGTTTTTTTGTTTTTTAAATATTGTATTATTTTTGTATTTTCTAGATATAGGCTATGTATAAGCAACATGAAAATTAACTATGTACAAGGGGAAAGAGAGAGTGAAATTATTCACAAGAAGAGAGAAACCATACTAACCAATGAGTCTCATGGGAGACTCACTATCACTATGACCTATGCCAAATAAAGGAACTATGAATGCACATATTGTGTGAAAGGGAAAATATGGTCCCATAATTTGTTGTACTAATTAATGTGTGTGTGTGTGTGTGTGTGTGTGTGTGTGTGTGTGTGTGTGTGTGTGTGTGTGTGTGTGTGTGTGTGTGTGTGTGTGTGTGTGTGTGTGTGTGTGTGTAATTGAGAAAGGAATCTATAGAATTTATTGTGATGTCTTATAAACTATAAGGGTCTTAGGAACCCATCTAGTAGAATAAGTTATATCCCATAATTTTTTGTACTAATTTGTGTGTGTGTGTGTGTGTGTGTGTGTGTGTGTGTGTGTGTGTGTGTGTGTGTGTGTGTGTGTGTGTAATTGAGAAATGAATCTATAGAATTGATTGTGATGTCTTATGAACTATAAGGGTCTTAAGAACCCATCTATTAGAATAAGTTATATCCCATAATTTGTTGTACTAATTAATGTGTGTGTGTGTGTGTGTGTGTGTGTGTGTGTGTGTGTGTTTGTGTGTGTGTGTGTGTGTAATTGAGAAAGGAATCTATAGAATTGATTGTGATGTCTTATGAACTATAAGGGTCTTAGGAACCCATCTAGTAGAATAAGTTATAGGTGACATAGGTACCCTGTGCTGAGAACCCCAATAACCCAATAATATTGATTTTGGAAAAAGTGAGTGGAGTAAGGCCCTATTTAATAAGTGGCATATCTCTATCATAGTGGTTTCTCTAATAATGGTCTCTATGGGATAATACACATACATGTCAATACTATAGAAGTAGATATCACCTATGTTGGTGGCTTTACTACACTCTATGATATATCAATAGGATATTTTCTTTGAGTTATAACTAATAATTATGTTATATCTAGTCACTATGATGGAACTATAGCTAGTAACTATGAAGTAACTACCTGTGGAATAGGCAGGGGATACTCATATGGAAGACCCTCAAATTTAACCACCTAATTTACATGTATATATTTCAAGAATCTATGCATTATGGATGAGATGCCTCATATCTATTATATCCATGTGCTACCTAATAACATATCAAACACACCTACACTAAGTACTACTAATAATTGAGTGGCTATATGTATTGGTCCAACATATAATGGAAGCACAATCTCCCCAATGGAACTATGAACATGACTAATGAAACCAATAATAACATTGTTAGTGGCAAATGTATCCTACTCTAAATATCCCAAATTGTATAAAAATTTCATAGTGCACATGTTATTTCTTGACCCATTGTTAACCATAACACTCTAGATAGGATGATGATCTATATAAGTTTATACAAAGAGTGCATGTGAATTTTTATCATCATCAAAAATATCCTCCTCTTAGAATGTGATGAGTGGTCTATCTAAAATTATAATGTGGTATATATTAATGATATTTTTCAATGGGTGTGTCTCCTCTGAAATAGTATGATATGAAGTTGGTAGTGGATGTACCTAATATGTGTAGTGAACACATGAAGTGCTCACTACCTCATTTTTTATGTGCTTTGGAAACATATATGATAATATATTTATTGACTTAGCTTATGTTTTATGTACTTTTGTTGCCTTTATGATTGTGCCAACATCAATAATGTTAGCCTAAATCAAATCTTATATCTTATGTGTTAGGATTATGTATTTATTTTTCATATGGCCTAGTGACCTATGATACTTTTATATTACATTTAAAATCATATTTTATTTAAGAGGTCATTTTATATCAACCTATTTTATGGGAGGAAGAGATATGACATTCCATTCTAATATTTGTTGTAAAGCCCATTCTAGTGATTCTAGAAGGCTGGTAAAGATTGGTGTTAAAGATAGGATAAAACTGAGTAGATGGCTTATAAGTTGCATTAACGATGGTTTTTTTATCACTATTCTTCTCGGTGGACCTTAACTTGTATGGAGGCTTAATCTAACTCTTAACATTTGATTTTGATCCATTGTTATATTTTAGTTTTCACATTGATATAAGCTTGAACTCTCTTTCCTTTATTGTGTGGCACAAATCTATAAATGTAGGGAAATTCTTAAAAAATATAGCTTAATGTAACACTTGTAAAATAATATTTGAAGATGTCCTAAATGTATTTGTTTGCCATGGGGATAATCAACTTATCTAATATATTCTTGTATTATAAGATGTATTTTGTTATAGGTTCATTTCAATTTTGTTTCAACTATGCAACTTGGGCATATGAGATATTGTCACTAATATTGATGGAGAAGTGTGATAAAAACATGTCTACCAAAGGATTGAATGCTATGATAGATTGATTTGGTAAGTCATAAAACCACTATAAGGCATAATCATTTAAACTATGTGGAAATAAAATTTTGAGGAGCCAATGATTAGACATGTAGTCCAAAAATGATACATGAAAAGCTCAGATATGGTGCTATATTTAACTCTTACCATCATATAATTTAATTTTAGGTGCTACAAATCTAGATGGCAAGGTATTTTTTACTAGGTGGTGTGACACAAGTGTATGTAAAAGAACATTAAAATCTAAGACATGTGATAGCCTAGTGGCTCCCTTCTTAAAATGTAACACCTTAGCTTGTAGACTATAAACCTCATATAAGAGATTTTACATCTAGAGTGGAGGAAATAGCCACAAGAGGTGTAGTCGTCACTGAAGGTTGTTTAATTATAATTATTGGTTGTGCTAATTGAGTTGGTCCTATTGTATGTGTAACAATGTTATTATGTAGGGGAGTTGAAGATTAACCATTATTTGATTTGTTCTTAATTTATAATATGGCTTGTAATATTTGTCATGATCAAGGGGTTGTTCTCAAGTTCTATCTACGAAGCTCTATAGGACCTCATCTTTATTGAAAATTAAGTTTTCATTATTTACTAGAGGGAGTGTGTCCCAATTTTTAATTTGTGTATCATCTTGTTCTTGATTAAATATTTCATATTTAGATGCATTATTATTTAAATCCACATAATCAATGTCTGAAATATCAATAATACGAGTTACAAAAGGTCCCTTATCCATGTTATAATCTTGAATAGAAGGAATATGATTATGGTCTATAAGATTACCACCTAGACAATAAATTATTCTTAATAGAAGAGAGAGAGTGATTTTATAGATGGCATATAGTAAACAAATTTGAATAGAGCTACTAAAATATAATATATGAAATCTAAAAACATTAAAGTAGATAATGAAACTAGGAAAAAGAATGATACAAACCCTAAGATCATCTAGGGTTAGGGTTTGATCACTATTCAAAGTAAGTTAGGCTCACCAAATGTTTTAAGCTAAAGGGTTTTACTTTTTTAAATCCTATGTTTGATTAAATAATTAAGAGAACTAAATGGGGGAAATAATATGCATAAAATATAACCACTAATGTATTATAGAATTTACTAACTTTGAATTTTCTAAAAATAATAATAAATAGTAAAAATAAAGATTTATCTGAGAAACACATTATACAAATTATCTGTGTGTTATAAACTCATACGGAATCTAGTCTAAGTGTCATCATCTCGATCCCTATGTCATAACCCCTCCCAAATAGTAGCACCACAATTAGACAATAACACTATGTGGCTCTAATGTCCTGATATTGATGTTAATGTCCTATATGTAAGACTATCCTAAACTTTTAGGTACACATATGTCTATATTTTTGGGTTTTGTTCTTGTGTGCACACATTTTACAACTCTATATTATGCCTATAAACATTAATCCTCATTTAAAATAGGGTATGAGCTAAAAAATGTGTTCATTAATATGATAAAATGGACATCCTCAACACCTTTTTATGAAGAGAGTTGCCTACATACCAATAATATAAGGAGGGATCAAGCCTAATTATTTCTCCCCACCTAAGTGTTAGTGAAAGTGCAAATGATGCTAGTATGATAGTAGAATTGGGTGCCTTGAGTGGATTTGAGATTAGAAATCTTTAAAATTTTTGCTTAGGACTACTATAGATAGTAGTATGTATAAGAAAGAAAAAATAAGGATTGATAACCTTAATTTTACTTAATTTGTTTTGTGTTTGAATATGTATTTTACATCTAATTTCCATCTAGTGGATAAAGGGATAAAATTTATGTATTTATAGTGTTATTTTGCTTATGTAGATAATAAAATATGTCTAGGCTGACCTTAAGAGGTTTTTATCTTTGAAAATATATTCATTTAGGAAATTTAGGGTAAAGGACATAGGCACCATTTGGGGACACTATCTCCAAGTGGCTCTAGTGTCCTTAATGTGGCACTAATGTCCAGTTGGTAGAAAACTATGCATGATAGGCTAGGATTAGGAATTGATTATATAGGTCTATATTTGAGATGACAAAGGATTCATATGACCCACAAAAAGTCTAGATATGTTTGATACTACAATCCAGAATAGGTCTAGGGCTAATTTGGGGATAGGTAGTCTTAATTAGCACTGTTAGCACTCAAAAACCACTTTTAAGTGATTACAATGGCCAAGTTTTTATAGTTAATGTATGCATCAAAATTTTGATGGGGTATTACACTAATTTGGGTTTGGGATGAAGCTTCAACAATTATATATAATACTTATATGATTTAATTGGATTCAAAACATCTTTATCAATCATTTAGTTTTGAGATTAGATTTATCTCACTTGAATGATGGTAGGAGTTTTTTGAAAACCTTGTAATTTTAGTTTTTTCATTATTTCTATTTTCATCACATTTATTACAACTCCTAAATTTATTTGTTTATTTTAAATGAGAATTCAAACTATGTGGGAATTTTCTACATGGTTACTTGCATTAGAGTACTTGGTTAGATTAATGTTTCCAATCATAATATCGATTAATTTTCTAATGACTTTTATTACTTGAGGAATTTTTCTCATTTTTATTAGTTTCTTTAAACATAGTTCATGTATATCATTTATTTAGATGATAATATATTTAATATATTGTAATAAATCAATTCATACATAAGTTTTTTTAATTCTCCCATATTCAGGTTAAAGTTCATCCTCATTATAATTTGAACTAGGGATTGGATCATTTATTAGAATTTATGTGTTAGTTATAGGTCTAGGACCTTCCTTGGGAGAATTTTTTATTATATTTTTTTTGGGATTTAAAAATAAAAAATAAAAAATATTCATCTTATTTTTTGGTTGGATGCAAGATATTTAAGTAATTGAGGTCCTATAGGGAGAGGTGGAGTCAGATTGTTAGACAATTAGGAAAATAAGGCTTGTTATGGCCTTTTTATTGTAATATTAAAAAAAATTACCTACCAAAACTAATTTCCCTACCAATTTTGATTAAATTATATGGATCTAAATGCAAATATTGACTCATACATTGTTTTTACCATGGATAGACTTGGTATTAATACTAGTGGCCTTGGGAATGTTGAGATTGGGTTTGTAGATACTAGACTTGTGATGGTATTTGGTCCCATCCACTAGTTAAATAAAAATTATTTTGAGGGGCATAAATTTGGTTAATTTTATTGACAAAATAAGGATTAAAATATGAATGATCACCATGCATACCTAAATATAATTATCTTGGAGACCATGGAATTCTTTTGGATATAAATAAAATGTTATCTCCTTATTCAATCTATTGAAACATTATTATGTTTTATATTTCCTTTATAATTATGGATACCTTTAATTTTTTAGCTTGAAATGTGAAATTAGATTTCATTTTTTAATATTCAAGAAATATATAGTTAATATGTTTCATTCATCTTAACACTTCTTCCTCGCATGAAGTGTATCTAATTGCATAGCCATATGGTTTATGACATCCATTTTCATATCCTCTAAAAGAATACTAATATCAGTTCTAGTAACTCCTCTAATAGAGTTCATTAATGAAGGAATTTTTTTGTAGCTCCTTAATTTATTCATCATTTACTATGAGAAATTATAAAATACGACACAAATATCCTTATATGTTAGGTTATATATATAAGGTCTATTAAATCCATGTATTTTATATAATCATCTTATATGCCCCATAAAAATAGTATATTTACTAATTCCAGGTTCATTTTTATTTTATTTTATTTCTATAAGTTTAAATGAAATCCTTCCATGTATTCTCATTGTGGTTAATCTTATTTTTCTATAATTATGAAAATTGTCTTCCCATCTTGGATAACTACCCATTCATTAATCCTAATACTTATTAAGTGTTTTTGATCTATAATTATATATGTTTTCCTTTCATAAACCCATAAAAAATTAAGTGCACCATACTTGAGTGTTTTTTAAAATAGTTTCAACCACTACGCATCAATATGTTAATTATAACTTCATCATAAAATATCAATTTTTTATAAGTAGGTATTACATTATCATTTTCCATTATGAAAAAACTAGTTAGTGTTGAAAATAAGATGTTATTCATGAGAACATACCCTACTATGGTTGAATTGTGCATAGTCACTAAGCAAATAAACACACTCCTAGTTTATTCTACTATGTAGATATCGCACCTCTCATGTATCATGTGCACTTTTTAACCTAAAATTTGATGATAACCTCATGTAAAACTCCCATGCCTACTCACAAACTTTCATGCATTAATATCCTTAGATTTTATCATGTGCACCCCACTATGAACCTCATAACTCATAGTCCTAATCACCTCACTATCCCTTGTTTTAACACTTACTTGCTCCTTTGGGCCCCACTTTAGCATGACCACATGGCATAAATACCCAATTGTATGGATATTAAAATCACCCAAATATCCATTGTTGTTAAAAGAGGGTCTCAATATTGGAAGTGGTTGGAGATAGCCTAGACATTAACTATTATATTTATTCCAAACTACCACATTTGAAAAGATTGATGTACCACCAACATCCTCATTGGTAACCACACAATAGTTATCATTATTCTTATATTATGCATGTTATATATTTAACATACACATCTAATCAAAATTAATGAGAACCTACATAATTCTAGTCAATGAAATACATAGTTATAACATAGATAGCTTTCCTCATGCATATATTCTATATACATGTACTATATATAATGTAATTTGTTTCCCTATTCTTTCATTCATGAACATAATTTACATTTCTTGCAAGTAAGACTTCTACTCCATTGAATATATGTTTTATTATTTTATCTAAATATTTTTATCCCTTGGATTTGCACCCTTTGAGGAGATACCTAAGCTTTCCTCTTCCAAGTGGCATAACAAAAAAAACCTCTAGGCTTGTGGGTAGCCTAAGGATGAGGTGAATCTCTAGATAGGGCTAGTTCCCTTGATGTACCACTTTGGATCATAACTACACCTAAAACTTGGGGGGAAAGGAAGAGATATGAATAAAATCATACTATTCTAAGGGATCTGATACAAAAAATAAGATGATGACTTCAAACTAGTAGCATGTTACACATGAGAACAAAGGACTAACCAAACATACACTCCTTCAATCTATATATTCTCACATGAATGTTACATTATGAGGTCATAGATGAATATGAAAATCTATGAGGATTATACAAGAGGGATTGAATGGAACTAGTGAATAGACTAACTCACTTAATCCTTGATATTTTCTAGAACACTTCACATGCCCTGCAATAAGAACCTTTCCAACTATAAATAAGATGAAATAATGAGACAACATGCTAGGGAATCCATAGTCTTCACTAAACAAGAACCAACATTAAAGTAAAAATCAATATGAAAAATCATGAAGAGGTATAAATTTAGTAGTATTATTAATCAAATGGTATGAAAATTATCAAGGCTTTGCTATACTTAGGTGGAGTATGAGTTACAATGGCCAAAATGGTTAGTTTTTATAAGAATTCAAAGAGAGAGGAGAAGAGATAAGTCAAAGGGTTAGAAGGACACATTTCAAGATGATAAAATTAGTTATTTTTGCATGATAATAAGATTTGGGATGAACCATGCAATGTTAGGAAGAAAAAGTGTCCATCTAAGTCATCAAACTCTTGAAAAGTAGCATGAAATTCCTCATTCTAGCTCAAAAAAATACTGTCATGATTTGGACCTATTTTAACATCATAAAACTTATTAGGGATAGGTATTATGATTGGAATTAAGTGGAAGTGTTATAGACATGCCTCTCCATGCATTATTTATAGGCATGATCATCTAAAATCATGTGGAAAGGAGCCATCATCATCTATAGTCTTAAAAACCCTCTTCCTTCATGCACCTTGCACATTTGGCCTCAAAATTGGCTTTAGTTTTCCATGAAAATATATTGTATGGATTATATTAAAATTTTAAATACCCTCCATGGCCTTATAATCATTAATCACATCTTAAAATCACTTACACTTGGAGTGTTCACACTTTTCACTAGCTTATCCACTATGCCAGTTTTGATTAGCTAATATGAGAGCTCATGTTGAGTTAAATAGGAGTTTTCTTGGGGCATTAAATTATAATGTTTAGTTATCAAAAGTATCAATATTAATCCTAAATTTTTTTTCATCTTTAGACTCCTTCTAGAACATAAAAAATATATAAAATAGTGATAAAAACCCTATTTTACACCCCATCCATACAATTTCATATAAATAATTTTTATTTAAGGGAGAATAATTGAGTCCTATACAACCTCCAATAATAATTATAGATTAAATATTTAATTTTGGTGCATTATCTCTCTCATTTCCTCAAACTATTTTTTATAAGGGTTTAGCAAGGGTTTTAAGCAGTTTTGACTCTTAAAGTTTGTTCATGAATGTTTCCCATCCAAACTACAAATAGATATAACTATGTCTTAGTTAAATACCCATGATAACTTCTCAAATCTTCGTATTTCCCTATGAAAATGCTTAAGTTGGGTTTTGAGCCAAAAGTGACATTTTAATAGTTTCATATTCATATTAATAGCTTTAACACATCTTATTTAACCTCATAAACATGTTTCAATATGTTATAAATCTCATCTCATGCTATAAGTGTGAATGACCCCCCATTTGGACACTATGCCTAATGTTGGTCTTATAGCCTATTTATAAATTTTGTAGTTTTAGACATCCAAGATGGGATTATACCTTATATTAGAGGTTATACATAATTAATTATGTTTTTTTAAAATCCCTACATCTCTCTTCAATTTTTAATAATTTTTTTAGCCCACCATTTGGCATTTAAGCCTTAAAATGCCTAGCAGGATTGATTACAAATATAATAGTTTATATCATCCTACCAGGTTCCATACCCTTGTGAGGTATTCTCCAAATTTTATTTGGTGCTATAAAACTCTAAACAACTATTTTATAGGTTCAAACATCACTTGGTCCATCACTAATCACTTTCTCCTCAAACCTACTTATTTATGCATGAGGGGAAGTACCCTCTGTCTGAGACAAAATAGGGGGTACTTACCATGTTTTCTCAAGAAAGATGATAATTTTAAGGCCTTATTAAAATTATATTAACTCTCACACCAAAATTCATTTCATATCATTTTACCCCTCAAAATATTCAAAACCAAAACATGTTTTTAGGGAAAGGACTATATGCAGGGTTTCTACTACATGGACTGTGTTTTTCATTCAAAGGGACCTCTCTCTAATTCTATATCATCATTAATAGATTATATATACATTAATTTTAATTATGATTTTTTTATCAGTCCATTTAACACTTAAAATCTCTCCATACTTCTTCTAATACCCTAACTAGTCAAGACTGTGGGAAAGTGTTTGATTGTGTTCTGCCTTGGAAGGGCAGCTATAGGTGCATGATTGTGTGTTTTAGAATAAAATAAATGATTAAAAAACCTTCCTAAATATTTCATAATCATAATAAATTGATTTTTATGCATTAATTTCCTTAATTTCATGCAATATGAACACTTGGGTGTCATGTTTCATGTCACTACCTGTCTCAGTCACCCCTAACTAATTGTATGGGAGTTTTAAGACCTGTAGGTGTAAATATATGATCCAAGACTATTATGGATTGAAAAAAACCCTCCTTGAAGATTTAAAAAACTATTTTACCCATGATCTAATTTATCTCACACCTTGAATTTGAAATTTTCCTAAGAACAATCAAGGCAACTGACTATGTTATGCTTGTTATACCATACCTATAGGTGGCTTAAGAAGGATTAAGATTGAAAATAATATATGGCCTTATTTAAACCTCATAATATCCTATAAAATTAATTGGACCTATTAAATAATTTTTATAACATATCAACCACCAAGGAACCATCTCCCTCTAGTTCACTATTTCATACAATCAAACACTTAATTGTAGCCACTCACCGTGACTATGTATGGATTGAAGGTGGCATAAGAAGAAAAACAATGAATTATCCTGACTCTAATTATATTTTGGTTCATATATGTTACTTGAACCATTTTAAACCATTCCAAAAATTTTACAAGGTCAAGTTTGCAATATGTATGAGAATGTTCCCCTTTTTGACTCACAACTATAGATAACACTACCTAGAAATAGTCATAAATTGGAAAGTTTGGACCGCCAAAAAAAATACATTAATCATTTATCCTTAAAAATTGGTAGATTTATTTTAATATGTGGATAATATAATAAAAAACCATCATAATGCATCAAAGGCTCTTGTTGCCATGCTATGAGATGTCAATAACACCTCTAGGTGTTTTATTTTCACCTTTTGGGGATAAAGGGCTTGAAACAGTCATTGAGTATTCAAAGGTAGTTTCCATCCTAAATTTACAAACTTAATCCTATGAATTGGTCTGCCATGAATTAATAAACATGATATAACTCCAAAAAAGATTCACCATGCTCCCATTTTTCAATACAAATACCTTTACATCTCTGTCAAGCCACCTGTAGGTGGACAATATGATGCATACAGGAAATCAAAGAAAAATGGATAGTATGCAAGACACTTATGCTTTTTAAAAATTTATATACCCTTACAATTTTTTTAAATTAACTTATTTTCACTATGGGAGATTTTCAAAACTATCAAATTCTCCTTCTCAGTATGGCATCAGCAAGGGAACTTCTCTATATGAAGATGAGTTGTAATAGGCAGATTATGAGTAATATCTATATGATGGAAATAATATTTGGATTTACATGGGTTTTAAGATTATTTATATTCCTATAAATAAATTATATACATCAATAATCACCTAAAACAATTTTCAATAACTTCTTTTAATGTGGACTCTTTCTTGCAAACACCTATACCTATTCATTAATGGTTGTCTAACTGGTAAGTTGCATATGAATTCACCTTCATGTATAATTTTATTTATAAAATGATATTTAAATAATTTGGGTGCCAAGAATAAATTTAATACATGGTGATTAACTTCTCTATACTCTTTGAAACCATGATCAAAACCTGAAGATCTTGATAATGGTGAAAAACTACCTGTAACATAGAATAATACTTCTCTTGTAAACTTGATGTACTTTACCTATCTAAAAACTTTAAAACATTAAAATAAGCATGGAAATAATTTTATAAGGTATAGAACATCCTATAGAGTCAACATTACTAATTGGTTCATATGGACTTGTACATGAAACAACAAGTAGAAAAGCATAGTCAACTTCATGATGATGGTTCATGAATCACAGGCCATTATTATTCAAAATCTTGTTATTTAAAATTAATTTATCTAAGTTTATTTTCACCTCCCCAATGCATTTATCTTGAAACCTCTTCAATTTTCCATACTAAGCATGAACCTGAAGACTATTTTTACATACTAAGAAGGGTGAAAAAGGAGAAAAATGGTTTCAGGCCTAAAATGGAACTTCTATATAATTTCAAACATGAAACTAAGCTTGAGGAATCTAAAGAGACATTATATGATCATCTCCCATGTGGCACACTTCCCCATGGGTCGTACAAGTGCCAAATTCTCCTTTTTCTCAAGAAAACAACCTTTTCTTCTAAAAACCTACCACTTTTCAATTATGATAGTTGATTAAGACCTCTTAGGATACATATGATGTTACACCATCTTTTTAAACCTTCACACTTCCTAATAAATCTATAAAAGTCATTAGATATCCCTTTTTTGACCTTAAAATGGCTAAAGGGAATATAATGACTAAGAACCAAGGCTATTATAACACTAAATGACATTAATTAACATATAAAACACCTTTTGATATATATATTAGACCCCTAAAACATTTAAAAACCAATTTTTTACCTAGGGATACCCCAATTTGACATAAAAGTCAAATTTGGTAAACAAATTGGTGACTCATAGGGGTAGTATACATGTTATACTAAATAAACCAGTAGCCTTATTATTCCATTGGTATTAGGGAGTCCTCTAAAGTTTGATACAAACAAAGGATACCTTTTTCCATTGACCATAAGGATTTGATCAAGAAAATACCACTAATTGACTACCTCAACCACACAAAACAAAGGACACACATGAAAAAAAGCAAACACACTAACAAGACACACATTTATTCAAATAAATTATGAAAAATAGGAAGAAATAAACTATATAAAACTAAAAAATAATCATACTTCCCTTTCTATGATCAAAAGGAAAGTTTATTGCATCTCCTTCTTCATGATATTAATCATGGTGCCAAGCATGTTGTTCTTTATATTGAACACTTGATAGATCAGATCTACTTCTTGGCACCTCAATTTATGTGTTATCAAGTATACTATCAAATATGTCTATAATATAAAAGTATTCATCTTGGGTTTGTACACATACATCATGTTGTTGCCTACTCTTCATCCCATGATCGACTTTCATCTTCTTTGTAGGCATGTTCTCAATAGGATTAGTTTCTTGTTTTTTAAAGGTTGAGGGTAGTAGAAGTTTCTCTTTACCTCCAAAGCCTAATGTGGACTTTTTTATTATTCATCTATCACATTTTAGACAATGTAATCTTTCTCATCACTTATAATCAACTCTAATGAAATATTAGACCCCTTAAGAGAATAAAACTCATTGTAAATGTTTTCAAACTATGGCCACAAGTCATTCTATTTTTGATCAACATCATGAAGTGGAATAAAAATATAATATCCTTAATATTATTTATTAGAATCCAAAAGGACTTCATTCAATATTTCTTCTTCAACACAAGGAAGGCATTCTTCATCATCAACCAAACAAGAAGACTCAACACAAGAGATCACTTCTTCCTCATCATTTGGGAACTATTGAGGAGTCTTAAGTTATATCTTATCTATCATAATATGATCTTGATTATTAAGGGATTAAATATATTCCATCTCCTCCTTTTTGGTGATGCCAAGACTAGGCGTCTTGAAATCAAATGACCTAGCCTAATGAGGTTGCCAAAGAGTTGCACTTTCTTTAAGAAAGAGTTTTAAATTTTCCTCAACTAAATACTCTTATTTAGGTTCCCATACCATATTTACATCAATGAAAATTGTTATTGGATGATTAAAAGAGGAACTAGTTGGTGGAGGTGGAACTTAGGGCTCAAAATCTGATTGAGAATGCAAAGTCAGAGATTCTTTTGGGAGCTCGTGAAGAAGGGGAGGAAACCCTTGAGCTAATATGGCTTGGTTATCTTCCTTAAACTTAATAATAAATTTACTCACATATTATTCAACTTGTGAACTCTCTTTATTTAGGTTATATGGGGTGTGTTTAGGCATAGGATCTTCTTTTGGGTTTAAACCTTCCATCATACCTTGATTTAACAACTTCATCCTTAACTCCCATCTTCAATCTACTTGGCTAGGTTCTCTTGGAAAAGTATTTCTTTAATTTCATATGAATCATTATGAGGTTAATGAATGTGGAATGGATGACATGGTAGACAAGAGGTATCTTTTTGAGAAAGGTAGGAGGGGCTTTAAAAGGATCAACTTCATTATTAACTTCACACTCCTTATTAATGATTTTATCCTCTTTCCTTCCCTGTGATTCCACTATCTTACTCCAAATTAGGATATTAGGATTATATGTCTTCTCTTGAGGTTATGATTTAATTTTAGGAGTGGGTGAAGTGTTTAGGGACCTTTGAATCTCCTTAGGCTTTAATCCTCTACCTTGTCTATAACTTGGAATCTCATATCTAGGGGTCACTCCTTGAGATGAGAATGCAATGTGAGAGGGAAATGAAGACTTTAAATCTATTTTATTTAAAAATAACATGATTAATACATATTAATACTATCCAACTCAATCTTCCTATCAATATTAGCTTGAAACACAAGGTTTCTCCTTTCAACTCTCTCTTCCAATTAATTTGGAAAAGGGTGACTTTGATAAGATTGATTGGGCTCATGAATAGGGGTCAAATAAGATTGATATAAATATTTGGTAATTATATATGAATTTTTATATGTTTTTTGAGTCTACCTTTCATGAATTCTTATATTATCCTCTAACGAAGAAACCAAGCCACTAACATCTAGCATCTCACTTGTGAGACTTTGTAAATTGGATCTCTCAATAAGTGCCCCCTCTCTTTTGACCAACTCTAATTCATTTATCACCTTATGAATGATATTAATAATAACATCTTAAACACATTCCCTTTTTGTGTCAAGATCCAACATATACCTCTCATAGCCCAAGAGTGTTTACTTGAAGGTATAAATTGATTGACTTGAGAAGTGGCTTGGCTGACTAAGAGAAGAAAGATATTGAGAAGGTTGGCTATAAGACTGACATACTTCATGAATGGGATGACACACTTAATTAATGGGTTGATACACTTCATAATAGGGATAACTAATAATTTTATTTTGTTGATAGGGAATCACACAAGATTTAACGTCTCACCAACTTGTGTAAAATAGAACTCAACACCAAGGTCAGCCTTAAAACTTCATTGAAATAAAGAAAATAAATAAATATATTACTAATAATATTCAAAAGTAAATTTGGGATACTTTAATATTTGATGTATCTTTGGAGTCACCATTGACGCTTTGATAGATGTCTCCAAAGGCTGATTATTGAAAAACAACAACAAAAATCTTTCAACTTCTTGGAACAAGAGTCCCACAAGGCATGTCAAAAACTATTTTCACTTAGATTTTCACCCTTTGAGGAGATTTATAATCTTTCCTCATCCAAGTGGCATAATGGAAACACCTTTAGGCTTGTGGGTAGCCTAAGGATGAGGTGAATCTCTAAATAGAGCTAGATCCTTTGATGTACCACTTTGGATCACAACTACACCTAAAATTTGGGTGGGGGGGGAAGGGAGAAAAATTACTAAAATAAAAATATTATAAGGGATGTGATACACCAAATAAGATGATGAATTATAACCAGCAACATGTTACACATGAGAACAAAGGACTAACCAAACATACACTCCTTCAATTTGTATTTTCTCACATAAATGTCACATTATGAGGTTATAGATGAATGTACAAAGCTAGGAAGACTATAAAAGAGGAATTTAATGGAACTAGTGAATATAATAACTAATTAAATCCTTGAAATTTCCTAGAACACTTCACATGCCCTACAAGAAAAATCTTTCCAACAACAAATAGGATATAAGAATGAGACAGTGTGCTAAGGAATCCTTAATCTTCACTATGAAAGATCCAAAATTAAATTAGAACACACTATGAATAGTCATAAAGAGGTAAAAAATAGTTATTTTTATTTATCAAATGGTATGTAAATGAGTAAGGTTTTGCCATACTCAGGTGGAACATGAGTTACAATGGCCAAAATGGCTAGTTCTTATAGAACTTGAGAGAAAGAGAGGAAAAGAGAGAAATTAAAGGGTCATAAGGACACTTTTAAAGCTAATAAAATTATATATTTCTAAATTAAAATAATATTTGGGATGAAATATGCAAGGTTAGTAAGCACAAGTGTTCATCCAAGTCATCAAACCCTTATCAAGTCACACGAAACTCCTCATTCTAATTCAAAAAAATACCTTCATGATTTAGACCTATTTTAAATTCAAAAAAATGATTATGGATAGGTTTTGTGATTGTAATAAAGGTTAAGGATTTCATACATCCTCTCCATGCATTGGTTATAGCCCTGGTTATTTAGAATCATTTAGAAAGGAGCCATCATCATCTGTAGTCTAAAAAAACTCTTCCTTCATGCACCTTGCAGACTTGGCCTAAAAAATTGGCTTTATTTTTCCATGAAAATACATGGGAGGGAGTGGATGGAAATTTTTAATACCCTTTATGGATTTAAATCATCAACCATGCCTCAAAATCACTTACACTTGGAGTTTTCACACTTCTCACTAGCTTGTCCACTATGCCAATTTTGATAGGTTGAGATGATAGCCTATATTAATGAATTTAGGTGTTTTCATATATAATTAAATTAACATTGGGAATTATATATATTCCAAATATTCCTCACAAAGTTGTTTTCATCCTCAAACTCCTTCTAGAACTTGTAAAATTCTTAAAATAGCTAGAAAACCCGTATTTTACACCCCATCCTTATAATTTCATATATCTAATTTTGATGGTAGGGATATTTAATAATTCATATAAAAACTCTAACAATAATTATAGACAAACAATTTCATTTGGTGCATTATCTCTCTCATTTCCTCAAGCTAGTCTTTATTTAGGTTTATCAAGGGTTTTGAGTAGTTTTGACTCTTAAGGTCTATACATAGAGGTTTCAAATCCAACCTAAAAAAAATCTCACTAGATAAAATTATAGGAGCCTTATAACTTCTTCAATATTCTTAGGTCCCCATGAAAAGCACCAAGAGAGATATGAGTATTCAAACTTATCCTATTGAGACTTTTACTCCATTTCCTACATGCTTAAGTTGGTTTTTGATTCAAAAGTGACCTTTTCATAGTTTCCTCTACATCTTACCAGATTTAACACATCTTATTTAAACCCATAAACATGTATTAATAGGTTATAAATCTCATATCATGCTATAAGTGTGAATGACCCCCCATTTAGACACTAAGCTTAATGTTGGTCTTGTAGCCTATCTACAACTTTTTTAGGTTTAGACCTAAAATATGGGACTACCCCTTATATTAAATGTTATTAATAATTTATTAGGTGTGTTTAAACTTCATACATCTCTCTACAATGATCAATCACTTTCTTGGCCCACCATTTGGTCTCTAGGCCCTAAAATGCCTAGTAGGCTTGATTACAACTATGAGGGTTTAGATCATCCTACCAGGTTCCATACGATTTTGAGGTGTTATCCAAACTTTAATATGCAATATCAAACCCCAAAAAACTATTTTAGATGTTCAAACATCACTTGGTCCATCATTCATCACTTTCTACCCAAACCTACCAGTTTATGCATGAAGGGAAGTACTCCCTATCTAAGATAAAATAAGGGGTACTTCCACTATTTTATTAGGTAAGATGAGTAATTTAAGGCCTTATTAAATTTTTTATGACATCCCACACAAAAATTAATCACTTGGTCATATCATTTGACCCCTCAAAGGATGCAAAACTAAAATAGGCTTCTATGGAAAGGACTGTATATACGGTTTCTACTACATGGACTATGTTTTACATTTGAAGGGCCTTATTTTTTATTGTATATCATCATTAATAGATTATATATACCTTAATGTTCATTATTAGTGTATTATGGGTCCCTTTAACACTTAGAATCTCTCCATACTTCTTCCAATACCCTAACTAGTAAAGACTATGTTAAAATGTTTGACTATGTTCTGCCTTGGAAGGGCACGTGTAGGTGCATGATTATGTGTTTTAAAATAAAATAAATTATTAAAAAAATTATTTAATATTTAATAATCATAAAAAAATTATTTTGACTTATTCATTTCATGTGATATAAACACTTGGGTGTCATGTTTCATCTCACTGCCTATCTTAGTCACCCCCAGTTGATTGTATGGGAGTTTCAAGACCTGTAGGTGTAAATATATGATCTAGGATTATGATATAGTGAAAAAAACCCTAATTTAATATTTAGAAAACTCTTTTACCCATTCTCTAATTTATATCACTCCTTGAAGTTTAAAAATTCTTAAGAACAATCAAGGCAACTAATTATGTTATGCTTGTTATACCATACTTGTAGGTGGCTTAGGAAGGATTAAGCTGAAACAAAATGTACATCCACATTGAAACATCATAATATAATATATAATTAATTTGACCTATTAAATCATTTTTATAAAATACCAACCATAAATTAACCATCTCCCTCTAGTTCATTGTTTCATATAATCAAACACTTGGCTATAGGTTCTCACCATGCCTATGTACAAACTAAAAGTGGCATAAGAAGCAAGACACAATGCATTATCCTCCTTATTATGATATTTTGTGTTATATATTTAAATTTCACAATTTTAAACCATTTACATATTTTTACAAGTTCAATTTTTCAATTTGGATGACAAAGGTCTCCTTTTTGACTCAAAACTATAGATAACACTCTTTGGAAACAATCATAAATTGGCAATTTTAGACCTCCAAAAAACAAATATCCACTACTCATTTGTAATAAAAACTTGTTATAGCTATTTTAATATGTGGATAATATAATAAAAACCCATAATAATTCATCAAAGTCTCATTTAACCATGTGATGAGTTATCAACAAAACCTCTAGGTGCTCTATTTTCACCTTTTGGGGATAAAGGGCCTAAAACAGTCATTAAGTCCTTAAAGGAAATTTACAACCTAAATTTTCCAAATTAATCCTCTAAATGTGTTTAAAATTAATTAATAAACATTATATAACTCAAAACAAGATTCACCATGCTCTCATTTTTCAATACAAGTGCATTTACATCTCTGTCAAGCCACCTGTAGGTGGACAATATGATGCATACAGGAAGTGAAAAGAACTTAGATAGTATGTAAGACACTTATGTTTGTGAAATATTTATATACCCTCACCAAGTTTTCAAATTCACTAAATTTCACTATGGGATATTGGCAAAACTATCAAATTCTCCTTCTCATTATGACACCAACAAGGAAACTTATGTATATGAAGATGAGTTGTAGCAGGTAGATTATGAGAAAAATATATATGATGGGAAAATAATTTGGCTTTACATGTTTTTTAATATTATTTATATTCATACAAATATAATATCCACATAAATAATCAACTAAAAAAAGTTTTAATAACTTTTTTCAATGTAGACTCTTTCTTGCAAACACCTATAAATTTTCATTAATGGCTTCTTAACTGGTAAGTTACATGTGACTACACCTTCATGGATAATTTTCCTTATTGAGATTTAAATAATTTTTAGGAATAAATACATTTATTACATGTTGATTAACTTATTTATACTCTCTAAAACCATGATCAAAACTTGAAGATATTGAGAATGGTGAAAAACTGCTTGCAACACATAATGATACTTATCTTGTAAAATTGATGCAATTTAACTATAAAAAAACTTTTAAAACATGAAAATAGGAATTTTAATAATTTTATAAGGTATCCAACATCTTCTGGAGTCAAAATCACCAACTGGTTTGTACAAACTTGACCAAAATGGAGAAAACCTATAAGGTGCATGAAACAACAAGCAAAAAAGCATAGTCAACCTCATGAAGATGGTTTATAAAGTGTAGGCAACCATAAATTAAAATTATTTTTATTTAAATTAATTTCTCTAATTTTAATTTCACCTCCCCAAGTATTTTTTCCTAAAACCTCTTCAGCTGCACGTACTAAGCATGAACTTGAAGACTTTTTTTCTTGCCAAGTAAGGTGAAAAAGGAATAGAATAATTTTGGGCCTAAAATGGAACTTTTAATGGCATTTAAAATTTGTAAATAATCTTTAGGAATCTAAATATACATTATATGATCATATCTTATGTGGGATACTTCCCCATGGGCCCTATAAGTTCCAAATTCTCCTTGTTTCTCAAAAAAACTACCCTTTCTTATTAAAAACCTACCACTTTTCAGTTATGATAGTTTATTAAGACATCTTAAGGACACATTATATGTGACATCATCTTTTTTAACCTTGAAAATTACAAATAAATCCATACAATTCATTAAATGCCCCTTTTTGACCTTAAAATGACTCAAAATAATTAAAAGGACTAAAATGACTAAGGACCAAAGCTATTATAACATTAAATGACATTAATTAACCTATAAAACACCTTGTGACATATGTATTAGACCCCTCAAACTTATAAAAACCAATTTTTTACCTAATGGTGCCCTAATTTGACCTAAAAGTCAAATTTGGTCAACAAATACATCTTTGTGAATTCACTTTTCATAACCAAACATGATTTTACCTTGCACACTTGATATTGGGCCCCATGTTGTTAATCATTGTTATCAAAACTAGATATCTCAATGATTATATTGATATCAAGATCTTCATTCTCTTATCATATATATGCTTGTAACCACACAAGAATAATAAGAGAGAGAAGGCATATTAATTAGTTTTATTTCAAAAACCTTAGTAGAGCACCATAATACAATCAATATGGATGACACCTAGAATTAATTTTAGGTATCCCAATAAATTTAAATTCTCATCACTAATTAATTAGAGGAATAGTGCACTGATATTTTCAATTAATTCCATAAGTTTATGATGTATTTCAATTTGACACCTACCTTTTCATCTGAACAACATACTCCTTAATGGTTAAAAGAATAAACCCACTTTAAATTACAATATAATATCAACATCCCTCTATTAAAATTCAATATCTTTTCCAAATCATTGGATGCCTAGATTTGATAACTTGAGGCTTACTTCTCAGTCAACTATTTCATTGGCACTAAGAAGATCATCTTCATAGTATTGAATATGCCCATTTTGATTATTAACTGGTGAAATAACTTCAATGCACAACATGCATAAGAATTCATTATAATAAAATCATGGAATAATTTTTTTATATATTGAAGGAGGAATACTACCCTATTCTACACTTTCAAGATGAATACATCAAGTTCTAATAATTATATTAATGCAAATATCAGCCTGTGGAAGACTACACCAACATATTCCATGACTACTCTATGCACCTACAAAAGAAATTCAGAAAACAACATAGATTGAAAACTTACATCAAAGGAGTCTCACCTTATATAAGTGTGAAGCTAGAGTTCTTGACTTTTGACACTATAAGATAAACATATTATAACCCCACTAAGATCAAAATCAAAGAAAAGATGAAGTAGCATACCACCTCTTCATCTGACATAGCATGAAATTATCAACACTCTCAAACCTCCATATTGCATCCCATTTCATAGAATAATTACCATTCTCATAAAAGTGAGTAACCTTAGAATATTATTCAACACTTGAAGGTTCTTGAGCCCTCTACTTAAATAAAGGAAGAATTAAGTCTAGTGATAAGTGGTTCCATCACCATCACTTATCCACCCATGATGACTCTAAATTCCATGTGTATTATTCCTTACTCACAAAATATACGTCAAGATCCATACCAATGGATAACACTAATTTAGATGCCTCTTATCTAAGCATCCTCATCATTATCATCTACATCTTTGAAGGGTGTGAATGTCTCTTCCACACCAAGTTTTAGGTGAAGTGTTATCCTCACCTCATCATAATTGATAATGGTATTTATAATAACATAATTTCATAATCAATAAATCAACTCCTTGGTCTTACCGCTACTTCACACCCTAAGCCATATACTCTAAGGTAGCTACAATAGGGGAAGGATATACATGCCTAGTGATAATGCACTTTTTAGTAAAAGGTCAATACTATGGAGGATAACATCACTTATTACATCACACCTCTAGATCTATATGACATATTTTTTGGAAGACCATATCTATAAGATATTAAAGCCAGATATAAGGCCAAGACATAATAATGGACTATTTGTATTGAATATCACTTCTACTACATTTTTAAGTTAGTGCCCATAACCAAATTCACCTTGGTATCCACCAAAAATTTCATGAACTTATCTCACATTCATAATTTTTCATGTTATTCAAGGTTTACCCTAACACACTTGTATAGTAGACTAAAAATCACACATTGATAGTGTGTAACATTCACATTACATCATAACAGTATCATCTTGACAAGTTACTAAATTATAAAATTAATAAAAAAGGCCTTCCAACACTCTATTCAATAAAAAACCATATATATTTGGTCCCTATATCACCACTCTTGAATATCCCCTATATTGTAGTTCAGTTTAGGAGAATGATGAAATTGAGTAATAGCTTTAATAACTCCTTGATTAGGGAAAGATTAGACCTATCTTTTCACCTTGTCGAAATATGATAGTCTTCACACCCAATATGGATGGATCTTAGTGACTCTACATATATTATCACACACTCAATAATGTAATGGTAAATAATCAATATCCACTTCCATACATTGACAACCTTCTATACTAGATTTGAAGCACTCAATACTTGACCAAGTTTGATTTGAAGTCAAGTTACCATCACGTCCCAATCCATCCTAAATATGTTTGAAAGATAATGCTCAATACATGTGGAATATTATATGAATGGTTGGTCATGCCTTTCAACCTAATGAATGCACAAATCATATTCATGTGTATGATGGATGATTTACTTAGGCTTTTTCATAATTCCTTCATCATCATCTACTTGGATGACATTTTAATCTTTAACAAAACTTGAGAAGAGTAATTGGATCATATATCACATGTCTTTAACAATTTGCATCAAAATAATTTGAAATATAACTTATCAAAGTGTATGTTTATAAATGTGTAGATCTAGTACCTTGGCCACATCTTTATAACACTCATATCCATATAAATCTAGAGAAGATCAAAGAAATCCAAGATTGGCCTACTTTTCATAATCTCACAAAATTGAGGAATTTTATTGGATGTTATAACTTATACCATAGTATCACCCTTGGTTTCTCATAAATATCTTTGGATCTTAGTCAGATAACACATGCCAAATCCATTTTCATTAGACTCATGTGCATTAGTGTGAAATTCACACTGATGTATTTGACCATGTGCTTGATCCAATACTCATGGAGAATGGAAATTCAATTGCATTCCACTTGGATATGTTTAATGGAATGTTTCAAAGGTAATCTACCTATTAAAAATAAATTTATGCTATTATGCAAGCAATTAGGCATTACCAGCACTACATTCTATGGGAAGAGATAGTTTTTCATTTAGACCATAAGCTACTTTAGTTCTAATAGACATGGAACAACATAGAGAACTCATATAACATGAAATATATGTCTTAAATATATAAATTCCATCTCTTGATCAATAAAAATAAATGTAAGGATAATAAGGTATCATATTTCCTTAGCTAATCATTAGTTCATGCACTCATCATGGTGTTGGGCACATGTGGCCATAATTTTGTAGACTTGGTATCTCTCTACTTAGTTGACTAAGACTTTGTAGAAACTTACACCATCCTAGTACAATGTAAAAAAATAGCATTTATACTTATCTAATTGGATTCTCTACAATCTTGGACATCTTTGTGTTATTAATGGTGCACTTCACCAATGACTCATTTGGAAGTCATACGATGTCAATACCTCAAGATACTTAAGCATGATAAAGACTTTAGTCACATTGAAGTCACACTTATACTAACCACAAATGTGCAAATTCATGTAATTCCACATCAATTATTGTATTCCTTTTTACATCACCAAGCCCATGAATAGGAAACTAAGATGTTACACACCTCTACTAATTCCATTCAGACAATGGGAATAAATCATCATAGATTTTATGACCAGGTTCCTAAAATAAAAATATAAAAGGATGTTGTGTTCATTTTAGTGGACAAGTTTTCTAAGATGGATATCATGGTCACATGTAAGAAACACATTGACACAACTAACATTATGCAAGCTTTCTTCAACCATATTTGGTTTTATTTTGGACTACCAACATCCATCATCTTCGATAGATATTTGCACATTGTGAGTAACTTTTGGCAAGCATTATGAGACTTGATGGGTATTTAGTTGGATCAGTTGATGACCTTTCATCCATAGATATAAATAAAAACTAAATTGAATAATCACATGCTTTTCTATATTCTATGAATTTGTATCCATTCACATGCTCACACTCAGGAGGATAGTCTCTTGTACATTCACAATTCCTATAATAGATCCCTTCATAACTCTATGGGTCACAATCTATTCTAGAAATGTCTTGGGTTTCAACCTTTATCACCTCTAGACATCTTTTACAATGCACTAACTGATACTAAATTATGCACATAGATAAGGGAGGAAGACAAATCCAAGAATTTTTTAAGAGATGTCTAGTCTATTCATCAAAAAATTCAACATATCTTCTCTCACACATAATAAAATTATAATGAGTGCCATGATACACATCACATAGTTCATAAATTTTGACTTGGTGGTAAATTCTAGTTGTAACTTCATAAGGAATTCTTCAAAGATCCACACTAAAATATCAAGCCTATGTGTTATGGTCCTTACACCATCCTGCATGCAATTAGTGAGAATGCCTTTGTTCTTGATCTACCTCCATACTTGGGCATGCACCTAGTCTTTAATGTCAAAATTATCAATCCATACACTCCAACACTTTTTGAGTCAACAGTGACACATCCTTTTGATTTAGATCCTAGACACTTGTTCCCTATAGAGAAGGACCAAATCATCAAAGTGAGAGACATGTCTACCTATAATGGCATACATTAACTATTTTTAGTGGTCAACGTTGTAAAATATGTTGATCCATATAAGTGGTACACTTATTTTCAACTTCAAATGTAGTTACCTTAACTACAAATTAATGCAATGGATGCCATTGCTCTTCAATAAAGTGAAAATGATCTGTACACCAATTATTAAACATCTAAACACACTCCTTATTTGTTATACTATGTAGATATTTCACCTCTCATGCAATCATGTGCACTCATTATATCAAAATTTTAAATTTTATGAAAAAATCACACACAAGTATTGCACCTTTTCATAGACTTTCATGCATTGATATCCTCAAATTGTATCTTTTGCACCCCATTACACACCTAAAAGCTCACAATCATACTTTCCTCAATGACAATTATTTATAGATTTAATGGATCCTTTGGGTGTCACCTAAACATTACCATGTGTTGAAAAGACCTGACCACATGGCTATTTCAAATCATCTAACCAGTTATTACCACCAAAAGAGGATATTAGGATTAGAAGTAATTAGAGATAGATTATACATTAACTATTATGTTTGTTCCCAACTACCACATCTATTAGGACTAATGAACCACTAACATGCTCATTTATAACCACATATTATTTATCACCACTCTTGTATTATTCATTTTATATATTTAACATATGCATCTGATTAAAGACAACAAGAACCTACAAGAAGATGGTCAATTAGATACATAATCATAACTAACATAAATAGTTTGCCCTGATAAGTGGTCAATGTTGGATAATGCATCTATATAGATTCACTATAGTCATTTTAATATATTTCCCTATTATTTAATTCTTGAATATAAGTTTTATTTCCTATAAGTAATACTTCTACTCCATTGAATGTGTGTTTGATTATTTTATTTAAATACATCTTCATGTATTCACTTTGTACAACCAAACATTATTGTCCCCTACATGCTTGGTCTTAATCCCTGTGGTGTATATCAATAGTACTAATGAGAAATTATAAAATATAAGGTTCATGAAATCTTACTTCCTCATTTACCATTGGGTACTTCTAAATGATCCTAATCATTTGTGGTTCAAAAATATTTTTAGATAATGGTTCTTAGTGGAAAAAAGCTATAAACATTACTCTTGATAATGGAAATATATCTTAAATTCATTTAATTTTAAACTATATTGGATTTATTAAACCACATTTATCCTCTTATTATTCAATTTGTAATGCTTCTCATTTTTCCTATGATCGTTCTTCTAATCCAACACTAGGCTTAGTTTTATTTAAAATAAAATTCCCCTAACTATCATGTCTATGATGCATATAATTGTAATGAATTAAAAATACAATAATGAATACCAAAATAATCATACATGGATAAAAACAACTTGAATTGCATATCCATGTTTACAAATGAAATTCAAACTCATTACTCACCTTTTGAATAATATTATTATCTCAACACCTTTCCCAAAAAATAACATAAAAAATAGGGTGTGAAATATAATTTATCAATCAAAGGTCATATTTTTGAGTAGATTTCATGCACTTTCTATGCAATTAATATATTATTTATTAAGTTATGTAATCATGACTACATCTAATATTAAGGATATCTATAAAAGTATTTAATTTGAAATTAAATAAATATGAATTAATAAAACACCAAAAAATTATTACAAAAAATGAAATTAAATTGAAAAATAAAACATAAAAATAAATGTTTGTTGTAAATTAAGTGGAAACTTCCTAATCAAAATTTATTTAAATATCTCACACAAATTAAACTAAACAATTATTTGATAAATGTAAACTAGAAATCAAATCACATAACTTTTGAGAATAAATTATTGAAATTAAAACATAAAACACTTGAAAGATAAATTATATAAAATGGAGGGGAATTATTTTTAAAAACTCCTCTTGATTGAATATTTTTCTAGTTGGAATGATACATAAACCCCCTTTCCAAATTAACATGAAATATATAAAATTTGGCAGCTTATATTTAAGATAAAATGTTTACATTTTATTACATTGTAATAGACAAATTGTTATGGGAATGATTTAATTATTATTTTATTTATTTTCTTTTCTGCTCCCATTTTTTTATATTGTCCATTATAACCTCCTAAGGCCTATGTCTCACTCTTTAATATATGTGAGGAAATATTCCTTATAACTACACAAATATATATTGTTTTGGGTATAATTTATTAAAATCTTCAAATACACATATGAAATGAAAATAGTTAAAAATATAAGAGAGAATAAAAAACAAGTTAATGTAGTTACATATTTGAATAAACTCTTATTACATTTGTTGGAATATGAAAATTGATAACTGTATATAATAACATAGAACTATTTGATTGTTTACCATATATATTTTTATTACTATCAAACTTTTAATAAACATTTTTAATAATGTCTTCATGTATCAATGAGCTGCATATTCTACAACATAGTTTTTATATGAACCAAAAATCCTTTATAAATAATTAGTTGAACAAAATAACACTGCATATGTAATTAATAATTATAAACCAATTTTAAAAATTCATAACTCTCAACATTTTTACATAAAAACCATTTATCTTTTAATAATAACAAAGAAATGTTCAAATATAAGGATCTACATTAATATAGATTTTAATACTACATGTGCATTTATAAAGAATCAAAATATAATGGGATTTTGGATAACAGTATGCACGATGAGTTACAATTATCGAAGAACACAATTGTATGATATTCATTAGATTTTTAAAAATATTTATCTATAATGTATCTAGGTGATAAGCCCATAAACAAATTTTCACTAATAATTAAGTGACCCAAGCTATTAGTTTTGAATTAGCCTCTGTTTCATTTATCTACACTTGTACCCTTTTAATTTTATTTTAGTGCCAAGTTTCCCACATTGAATTCTCTTGATATGGTATTTTTTATAATATTTCTTAATTTTATTTTGAAAAACTCTCAAAGTGTAAATAGCATGAATGCAAGATTCATCCAATATTTCCAATTGATGTAATATTTGTTTTCTCTAAATTCATTTTCACTAACAATACCTTTAATGGATAGATGAATATAAGGAATGTTAAACTCTAAAATTCACTCTAGGAAAACTTGGAAAAACTATCTATAACTCAATTTGTGAGTGAGATGCTGCCAAGGGTTCATAATAATTATGAATTAAATATTAAATATCATACTTGTAAAAATATTATTTTATGTAACAATTGTGACGTAAATTGTATGCCCTACAACAAACATTCATTTGATGAATAAACATATTTATGAAATAAACATAGTGAAGGAGAATTTGACATATATAGATAATATAAGAAAAGATAATTTAGATTCTAGGGGATCAAACTAGGTTTGAAAAGTATATTTTTTGAGAGAAATTAAATATTCCATTATGCAAGATAGTGAGATAAATATAATAAATAATGTGCTAGATACACAATACATGTGGAATGATAGTTGGAAAAATATATAAATTATCAATAACTTGCATATGTTGAAGGGGTATATGAAAATTATAAATAGGGACCTTGTCCTATCATTTGAGGGATCAAAATTTAGTTACACATTTGCAGTTTTTGAGTTATATTTTTTTTAAGAATCTAGGATCCATATTTTTAAGGACTTGAATTAGGTTTAATTGTAAATATTTAATTCTAATGGGAATTAATGTATGATGAGTTGTATATTTTGTAACATTATTAGCATGGTTTGAATCTCTTAATAGGAATCCTCTTCAATTTAATTCTATAACCATGAGATATCATTAAATGAACCAAAAAATTATCCTCTTTACATATATTATTCTTTTCATTACAATACTTTGATCACACATGGAATTATAATTGATAATGGATTTAGGTTAAATTTAGATAGAATATAGTTTATATGTAGGTAGTGCTACACTAAGATATATTTTATTAATTTAAATATGATACTTAAAAGTTGTGAATGAATTAAAAATATACCCCTTGATGGTCTCATTTTAAAATCCATAGTCGATCCTCAAATCCTAATCATTTTGTTCTACATAGTTGTAGTTACTATGAACAAGGAATCCAAGGGGGGAGATTATTGTTGTGTTAGTAAGATAAAATCAAATCTTAATAAAAAAAACTAAACACTAACACCTCTAGCCTAGACACTACGGAGAGCATATATAATAATAATGCATATGAAACACAACTAAAATATAAAATAAAACCTTCTTTTACCTTCCTTAGAGTTCTAAATTGGCCTGTAGAAATGGCTTGATCGGCTTATAAATCAATAAATCTTCATCAATGGATCTTTGTTGGATTCACCTTAACTTGGAACCTTGGTTTGATTACTTGGCATAATATTTGGGCATGATAACATTACTTATAGGAGGCTTATGGAGAAAATCATGCATAATAACTCTACAATATCCAAGCTTATAAATGAAGAGGTATGGCCTTGTATTTATAGACTTTAGGAATTAACTCTCACCCAAGGTGATTTAAGGTTGAGTTGAGAATAACTCTAGTTGAGTTGATACTATTCTATTTGAGTTAAAATTTGTCATGCCATTATGACTTTCAATTACTAGTCATGGTTCTCAAATTAGATATTTTGGGATATTTTAGGATATTTTCAAATATTTTGACAACTCATAAAGATAATGATAAAAGTCTTAATATTTTGATTTTTAGAATTTCCATTTTTAGATATTCACTAATTACAAATGGATAATTCAACTAAGAATTTAATCTTATTTAATTAATTAGTCAATTTTGATTAGTATTTTTACTCTTTTAAGATTTGATTAAATGCCCCACTTAAATGGTCCATAAGCCAAATAGACAATTATTGTGTTTCAAGGTGATTGGGGGTAAATCCATGAGAAGTTATTATTTCATGAGGAATAGTACCCAAAATATGGATGAATCAACATGATTCAAATCTTTTATGAATGATTCACCACCAAATTTGGGACATTTAGTGTTTCCTAGGCTTAATTTATAATGTTTGGTAGGAAACAGTATGAAGTCAATGCTAGTAACCTAGATAGTACCCTAATAAAGGCTTATTTATCAACATCTCTTTCAGACCTAGACTAACATTTTTATGATCTAAGGTATGGGACACCTATATCTCAGACTAGACCTCTAGATTTTTGAGGTAGCTCCTCTCACGTGTCACTTTTCTCTATTTACTAAAACCTAACGTGATTTTTGGGATGAAAAAGATTAGAATGATTAATAAAAGATAAATATATTATAATTATGGTGATACACCTATATTTCTATTCCATCCACTCTATTTGAGCTCATACAACACTGATAAGACAATTTAAATCACTGAATCTATAGCTCCAAGCATTCTTATATAATAGTATTTCATATAAAGGTTCATGAAGTGCTTAAATCATGAGGGAAATGATGGAATATTCCTATTTCATGGCACTAAATAGTCAATATATCCATTTTTATCTCAATCAACCAACATGAAACACTGAATATGACCTGCATAAGATGGCATACTAGTAATTAGGTGAGATCAAGACTTGGCAAGGGAGAAAGTGCTACCACATGTGCAAATAAAACCAATATAACACACTATAATAGTATATAATAATATGAAAATAGTCATTTTATTCATCTCAAAAGGTTAAAAATCTCAATGTTGGTAGAGATTAATCATGCCTAAGAGAGAGATCTTGAGAAATGGATTGAAAGCTTAAATATATAGAAGTGAGAAAAGAATTATCCAAGAGATTGGCATAGAAAAGAGAAGAGAGAGTCATCTAATAATAAACTCAAGTCAATTTAAATTAAAATTTTCTAATAATAGTCCTTAAGGCTGCTATTTATGTTGATTGTCCTTGCATGAGCTCCTTTAAGCATTGAAAATAATGTGGTGGGCTAAATTGACTTGTCCAAGCTCATCCAACATGTTATGTCATTCCTTGGTTATTTAACTCCACTTAACATGAGAATAAGAAAATTAAATCTCTTTTTTTTCATGAAAATTATGTAATATGCATGATGATTATTCAAGGATTAGTAAACTAGAGTGATTGACACTTTACACAAGATAACTCCTTCTTAAGCCTTCCTTCACATGAATTATAACTTGAAGACTAAAATTGAATGGAAACTATAATTAAATGATAGTTATGAAGTTTTAAAACTTAGCATGAACTCATTTTATATCCCTTCAATGCCAATTTCATCTTTGCTTGATTGCTAAAATAGACCTATTAGGCTAAATAGGCCTAATAGCCTACTTCTTGCACTTGAAGGCTCTTGAAAACCTATATAAAAATTAAATACCTAAAAATATAGTGATATTATACTTTAATAAACCTTCCATATCATGAAATAGGTCCTCTTAAAGAAGGAACATCTACAACTTAGTCCAACAAGTTAATTAGGTCCACTTTGCCCTAAATTTGTATAGACTGACTATTTTGGAGAAGCTCATAGAGGCATTTTTATGATTTTTTTTAACCACTTGGTGGATTTAGGATGAATAAAAAGATACAAACTTCACTCTCCATGGATTGGAATCCATTAAACTACCTTGTACCTCTCCTTTTAGCACTTTTTCTTAAAAACTTTATTTTATACCATGATTAGTATAATTCCATACAAAAAAGTACCATTTTGGGGACCTTCTATGAGTTTAATTCATGTTTGAAATTTTTTTATGTTTATTCATGAGGTTTTTATTGCAATAAAAATGACTTTTCTCAAAACTGGACCTTAGGATGGTTTGGGAGGGTTTTGGAAGTGAACGTTCTTAACGATGGCTCATAAAGTAAAAAGATACAAACCCAAAATTGTGTCCATGAATATATATTGTATATACCCCCTCAAATTCCCTGAAAATATTTTGTTTTCATGCAAAAGTTATGAAAATATACATACATAAAGAAGTTTACTTGTAGGGTTTTGCTTGCATTCTAAACATGCTTATGCTCTTAGAGACCATTAATAAATTAAATCCCCTTAGAAAAACTCAATTAATTATTAATTATAATTCCATAGGGGTCTTAAAATTATTATAATATCATTTAGATAAACTCTTCATGTGGTGAAAGATATGACAACTTTATTAGGTGGCTTGAATGGGTGCCTAAGACTATAAAGTTTAAAATTTCCCTTAATTATGAATTTGGCCTTACCTCATATATTTATCTACTTTAATACACATTAATGTTACCTATATCATATTATTATATATTTTTATGATGTCATGTTTCATTGTAAAGGGTCTACAAATGCCTTTTGGTGTTATAACCATTATAGGCCTTAAGGCTAGCATTAGGCTTGTTTGGCCAAAATTGAGTTTTAGGGTCTAAGGTGATTGTATTTATACATGATGGATTAAAATCCACTATTTTACAATTATTTTCACCACCTATGACCTCATTTTTATTATCCAATACTTCATTTACCTTAATGTCACTTAAGACTCCCTATGGGGATGACTATCTACCTGTATGTTTGAATGGATTTTTGATGAGATACATTTGATAACATGAACTTATAATCTCAATAAAATGTTTATATGACACTCTCACTCTCTATTTATCTTTGAAAAGTTAATTTATCTCTTGAAACACTCTCAAAACATGTTAATAATCATGCCTGCTCTAATTTGACTTTGAATAGACATGTAAGTGACTATGTAGAAATAGTGGGAACTTACACCTTTTAAATGATATTTATGATGACATGGGAGTATTTATAAATTCATAAGGATTATTTTTACAAAATTAGGTCTTGATTCCATTAGTATATGTTTAAAATGTCAAAATTCTCTCAACACTACCTTCTAATATTGATTGTGTTCAAGCTATGTTAGGCATTACTATGTTCCTCTTATTTCCACATTGATCTGGTCTTTATAATTGTGATTATGACTTTTTTATGACATTAAAATACTCTCTTTTTAGTGGTATCATCCCCATTATTTACCTTTCAACCTTATGCCACCTATAAGAGATCTAAGATCCTTCAAGAACTTCATTATGACTGCCTCTAACACTATTTTAAGTGGTTATTTGAGGAGAATGAAGAGGTTTGATATGATTTTAACCATAATTTTGTACCTTTAAAAACCAATTAATTACTTTTAAACCTCTATCATCTCTCCCTTTAGCATATTATTCTTCAAAATAATGTTTTCTAGGCCTACACAATCTTATTTCCTTATAGGCATGTACTTTCATCTTCATGAGATTGCATTGATTTAGTAGTTTTCGAAGGTATTTTAGATTCCAATTGGTCACTATAATGTTGATTAATATGTATATATGTTCACTTCCTGATTTGAAATGATCTTGAGTTTACACTTGCTAACATATGACTGTGTGAGAGAAAATTTAAATTTGGATAGTTGTAGGTATGATTTCACAACTAATCCTAGCTGTAGTTTGTCTTAGAGAGCCATATTCATATTCATGATTAGTTTATATTATCATTATTATTGAATCATTTTCTTTCATTGGATATGAAACTCCTTCATAGATCACTCTAATTCAATCTTCTTAACTATTTTAAGGATGGAACTATCTATTAGACTGTAGGTTACCTTCTAGTGTAGTGAATGATTGTTTATCTCTATTTAGACACCCTAAATTTACCCTCTTGATCTCATTATAATCCATCACCACTAGGTATCCTCCAAAACATCATGAAAATCTTTATGGACCAAAATGTATTAATCCCTCTTACCATCTTCAACAAAAGCCTAAGTACTTATGTGGTTGTAGGTGTGTATTTCAAAAGATATTTTTTGAGTCGTAATATATACCTTGATATTTATGAATTTTAATAAATAATTACACCATTTTAAATCATTCTTAAAAAATTACAATATCTTATAAATCTTGAGAACATGTTAAGGCCTTTTTTCCTATTTTTATTGTCAGTCATGTTTGAAAGGTCTTTTACCCAGCTATAGGTGTACATTTCCTTGGGAATATAACTTGAAATGAGTTTATATCTTATTTATGGAATGTCATTGATAAAAAAAATAATCAACACCTTGAAAATAATGTCACGTTCATAGGTTTCATTCTATCTTCTTAAAAATAGGCTTCTCTCTCACTCTAGCTTGACTATGCTTGACTTTTAGGATTGTAAGGATAGATTTATGGTTTGAATTAACTTGGAGAGTTTGAAAAAAAGTAACCAAATGTTAAAAATTCCCTCACTTGTCAAATTATCTCTAAAATCTCAAAAACTATATTTGAAGATCAGACCCTTGAAGTCTTTTCATTAGCCTTGTTCACTATTCTTGAAAATAAGATTATGGCTATCTTTGGAAGCTAACTATAGGTCTCTCTTCATTTGAGAATATTGACCTTATAAATATGTTTTTATTGAGCCACATCACTTAGGTTTCTAATCCTCATACTAGTGAATGCATTTGATAATCCAATTAGTCTCCTAAGACCATGAAAATTCTTAAGATTGACAAGTCACATGCCTACTATAGGATATGACCTAAACATAGGCCTACAGGTGTCTAAAATACACTTGATTTCTTGCTTAAAGGCTACCTATTTGGGCTTATGCCATGAGTTAAGGAACAAGATGAATTTAAAACCCTTAATTGAATGCCAAATTCACTCTCACAATTTCATAATGATGTCAACCTTCAAAATTGATTTTTATCCTTTTTGATCTTATAGATGATTGCACTTATATGGATAAGGATAGAATTAGGCCTTAGGGAGGTCAAAAAACATGAACTTGATCCTTTTATTTTATACATTGGGCTTGAGGAGGTAGTTATAATAAATACCTTCAAGGATTTATCTTTCACTGTTTACCTTCTTTTCCACTTTATAAAAAAACATTGATTGTACTTTGTTGGTCATAGGTCCTCATTTTATCTTAGCTCAAGAGGGTTTTGTGGTTTCATACCATCCTTCAAATCATTATTGTATCTATCCCTTATCACTCCTTGAAAAAAAATTCATAGGATGGGAAAGGATGAAAGGGTGGTGATATGATGAATGGAAGATGGAAATTTATGGAACTAAGAATGGAGTGATAGATAGGCTCTAAAACAGTGAGGAATGATAGTCACAAAATAGTAAAGATGAATGAAAAAAAATGGATGTGAAAAGATCATTAAAACCTATCACCAAGTAAACTTTAAGACCTTGGAGGAAGCATAAACATGTGTAACAAATATTAATACCACTTTGAAGGTCATTGGAGTAGGTATATGGTGTTAAAATGAAACCTAGGATTCTACAAAAACCTTAATATTTGTTAAATAGTGACTTAAATAGAGATGTTGAGAGCACATGGGTGGATTTTTTATCAATGAAGCTTCATGAAACTTGAGATTATGAGAGGAGGACATGTGAACAAGAAATAAACCCCTACAAACAAAACTCCAAAAAAATAATGATGTTGCTTTATCTCTTCTTAACCATACAATCCCGTTTATAAGCATGTTAAATAACAAATTTGCAATATTTTTCCAACTTAATCTATATTTTTAATTCACATGTGTGGAAAGGGACTGACATCTACCATGGAAGGCTGATTCATGTCCCTAAGACGCTGTGAAAACTTGATTTTTTTTGATATGATGCCCTAATGAGGAGAAATTACAAAAAATTAATTGCCTTCCTAGATGAAGGACTAGTGATGTATGCCTTGACCTGAAAGGGATGATTAATGAAGGAGAGATGACCAATTTGAGAACCACCTAGTCCATATGTATTCTTTGTGTCTACTTTGTTTGGCCAAAATTGTAGACTTGGATTTTCTCTCACATGGCCATACCACCTACACACCTTAAGAGCTCTCCTTATGTGCAAACAAGCAATATGAATAGAAGGAAATAATTTTGTGCCTATCTTGAATTTTTATGCCATGAAATTATTATATAACCCTTTTATGACCTTCTATTGTTATTCATGGCCTCAACTATACATATGGTCATATAATTTCGTACTTTGCCATGTAAAATACATGAAAAAACTCTTTCTTTGCCTTTTATTCAAACTTTAGTCTTCTAAAACCAATTTTAGTGCATGAAGAGGATATCCATGAGTCATTATCATGTTAAAACAATAATTAAATCCTTTTACACATTTTTAGGAGCCAAATTTGTCACATGCGAACTCAAAATAGGCATTTTTAGGATTAAACATGAATAAAATGACCTTTTTAACTTATGAAACTTATGACTAAGGCTAATGTCATTAAAATGAAAGTATTTGAAGGTAATTTTGATGTTTTAATGACTTTTTGACTCCAATTTAATCATTAAATGACCAATAGTTACTCTTTTAGGCCAAAATACATAGTTTAGACCACCTCGAATAGGCTTATAATGGTATCATGAGATGTTTTGGATTATAAGGGGTAGCATTTGGCCTTGATAGGCCAAATTTACAATAGTCCAATTGGATGTCAGTTTGAATATAATTAGGTGTCTACATTTTTTCCCATTTTTGGGAAGGCATTACAAGATATAAGCATAGTAATACCTATATACACAATATTTTCAAACTTTATCAATTATTGATGCTTTCTATCTTGCAGTAACATATACAGTCTCAATATCTCTAAGTGCATGCCTTAAAGGGTACACAAATAAAGGTGTGGGTATGTCATTAGTGCTTTACAAGATTATTATCCCTTATTACCACTTGTTACTAATCTAACTATGTCCTAAAAATATTCCCCTATGATTTGCCTCCCATTTTTCACTCTCCTCTAGTCATTTACCACCTTCATTATCCCTTTCCATAAAATAAACCCATTTTTGGAAATTTACATGATTATGTCAGCCACATGGACCCTGTATTATTATTTACAATAGCTTACTAAGAACTAAGTCAGTCATGGCCGACATAGTTTATTATCTAGTATGTTTCTATTAATTATAATACTAAGTCGATCGAGTTGAATTTATCATCCAAAACTTCTAAAATGGTTTATTGTTAGATCCACCTATATAAATAAATCCATTTTTCCATTCTTAGAGAGACATCAAGATTTATTAGTCATTTGCAATTCTTTATAATCTGTTCTTCCACCATTCTACTTGAGGAGTCTTAGCTTAAAGTTTCTACTTTGAGAATAATCTAGTCTCGTATAAAAGTCTTGGATGCTTTGAATTTTTTTAGTGATCCTTATAAAACACAAAAAACTCTTATTAATCACCTTTGGCCAAGGGAAGTATTGAGTTTCAATGGATTTATCTTCCAGGTAAGTGTCTCTAACTTTGCTCCTCTTTAGTAGATATAAGTAGCATAAGTAATGGATTTTGAATAATATTGCTCTCCCTACATTAAATTTTTATGTATACATAGTTTAATTAGGATTCTCTTATGCATGTTTTATTTTATATCTTTTTACCCCCATTTTATGCCATAAGCTTTGGTGAGAACTAGATTAGATTTTACTTTACTAGTTATTAGGTTAGTGAATATGAAAACATAAGACCTAGTTAGGTTATTGCATGGTTTTTCTTAGCTAAAGGATTTGAAACCCTCTCTAGTAATATTATTATGGTAAGAGATCCCTTATATAGGTCTAATGGATCCATATTGTTCACGACCCTAATTATTTTATGTATCCCCAATTGGAAGTGTAAGTAGGATCTATCTTCTTTGAGCTAGGATTGATTTGTAGATCTACTACATTTCCCATTACATATATTATGGTGAACCTGATTTGAATCTTAACCATACAAGTTTTATTTCTTGATCTTCATTTCTATAATTTTATTATTTGTCTATATTTATGATAATAGGTTGACTAGGTTGGTATATTCTAACTTCTACGTGTAGGTTTAACACATAGTAGTATCAAAATGACTATATTCTTCATGTGTAGGTCTACATAAGATACAGGTTACTAGATCGAATAGGTTGAAAAAATATTCTTCTTTATTTCTAGATGAAAAATTAAGTTGACTAAGTCAACTTAGTCTTCTAGTTAGTATCCATTTAATAAACTAAGTCATGTAGGTTGAGTTAGTCTTCTAGTTAGCATCAAAGATAACAAACTAAGTCCTTCAAGTCAACTTAGTCACCCTATTAGGATTTAACAAATATGGTTTCATAGAACTAGGTCAAACCAATTGACTTAGTTGGTACAACTTGAAAGCATCATTCAAGCCACTTTAGTAAAAAAAATTAAATCCTAATCATCTTTCAACCCACCAAGGTTCTTCTCTTTCTCTCTCTTTCAATTCAGTACTTCATTATAATTTTGTTTTATGAAATTTTTTAGCTTTTAAAACTATAATCCTATAGAAAATTAAGTTGACTTGGTCAACTTAGTTTTGTAGCATGTCTTCTATGTAAAAGATAATCAATCTAGTTGACTTAGTTCTTAAAGACTCTTGTTTCTATAGAACAATAGTGACAATTTAATTGATTTTTTACTATTTGCATATAATGTCATCTAAACTAACTCTATACCATTCTTAATTTTGGAATTAACAATTATATGCTAGTAATTAATTAACACTTTCACTTTTTTAGTCGTTTTCATGCTTATAGTAGCTCACATAGTCTAACTAGGTGGTTTTTCATATTGTCAATTAGTTACACTATTTTTTTCTCTTTTTGCATACACTAACAAATCAGACAATACTCAAAATAAATTTATCATTTATCTTCTTAAGGCCTACCTACTTAGATTTCATAACCAAGGGGGAAGCCAACTTTGTTTTCTATCTAATTATAAACACATGGTTAATGGTATATATTGGCAAAGCACATAACACCCTTATCACTACAAGATGTGAAGTGAGGGGGTAGGCCCCAATACCAAGCTAGTACCATTACCAATATAGATCCCTTTTAACCTAAACATCCTGAAACCATCCATAGATTACTTTCTAATTCCCTATTTTCATCCAACTTCCCTATCAAACTTAAAATAACACTTTATAACAATCTAAAAACACTTAGGATGACCACTTAGTTAGAATTTACTTTTTAGTTGATTGTTTACTCTTTGATCATTATTTTTTATATTGTGAGAACTTGTATTAACCAACATTGGTGCAAAGTTTTTTTATTATGTGCCCTAATTAGATCATTCCCATTGATTTAATTATTTGTGTATTTTCTTCCATTTATTGTTTTGATTGCATTTTAAAAACTTTCCCTATTTTTAGCACAATACCATTCTATTCAACACATTCTCTTACACATTATGTTTTTTCTTGAATACAGTACTAAGTTGACCTAGTCAACCCAATATTCATTCCTAACAATCAAGTTAAATAAATAAGTCAACCTAGTCAACTCTATATTCTTATCAAACTATTTTTTTCCAAACTACAGTATTGAGTTGACTTGGTTGACCCAGTACTCCTTACCAATAAGGCTACAATACTAAGTCATCCTAGTCAACTTTATATTCTTATTAGACTATCTTTTTCCCTTTTTTAAGTATTAAGTCAACTTGGTCAACCCTATACTTTTCTTATCCCCCTTTTTAGTATTACTAAGTCAACTTAGTCAACTCTATACTCTTATGCCTTCTATATAGTAGTACATAATCAACCTAGTTGACTCTCTACTCTTATTGTTGTCTTTGTCTAGCTGACTTAGTTCTTTGTCTATCATTATTCTTGCTTATCATATTTTTTCTTTCCTAAATAATCATATCCCCTATCGAAATCTTCTTGGACAACCTAAATCCATTTAGACACTATATGGGGTGCTCTGTTATTCTTATCTTTTCTTCCTCTTCTTAGCTTGTGGGGCATCGTGAGATACCCATCCACATTTTACTCTATCCTTTGGGACATCTTATGATGCCCAACCACATATCATTTTATAATCTAGGGCATCTTACAATGCACATACCAACATCCACTTACCATTCATGGCATCTTATGATGCCCACTCTTACTCTCCATTACATGCTACCAAAATAATTAAACTTCAAGAAACCTTTTGAGACACATAGGCTTGTCTCTCATAAGATCATCATTGATATAGTTGTTAATGTATAATCCATCCCTTCTTTTCATGTTTTCTATATGTTATCTATATAACACTATTGGAAAGATATTTACATGGGTCTCACCCTCTGCAACAACACTCTCCTTTCAAAAACCTTAGTCCTTCCTTTTGGTCTTTTAGTTTCCCCTTTTCTTCATGAGTTGTATTGTAAAACTATGAATAGGACTTGGTTTTCCTCATGATTAACTTTTATCCTCTTTTTTTCATAATTTTTACAAACTTTTTGGCACCCCTTGGGTTTTTATTTGTGAGTTGTATTTTAATACCATGGATAAGACCTAGCCTTCCTCAAAAATATGATCTTTTTCTTATCTCATTTATTTTTCACATGCTTTATACACCCTCATGGGTTTATTTTTTATGACTTGTAGTGTAAAACCATGGATATGACTTAGCCTTCCTCATAAAATCATCATATCTTCACTCCTTATCTAAAATGTGTTTTGTAATGGTTATGAGTTATTGATCCTTTGTTCTCAAGATTTAGCTTTTACTTCTTTTAATATAAAAAATGTTCATACCAACCTATGTTAGGATGTTTTACTACATTCCCCTCATTCTTATGATAAGGAATCCCATTTTCTGTCATTGTATCCTTTTTTCCCCTTTGTCACATCTTTTTGTGATTTGAAGTAATTCAAATTGTTTCATGTTTCATTCCTCTTGATATCCTTTCCTTTCAATCCAAATTGGATAAAACAAGGTCAATTTCAAGATAGTACTTATATTGCACCATGATCTATGATACTCTTAAACACCATGATCTCTAAGTTCTCTCTCTTAGAAACCAAGTCCCAAGGATTTAAATGAAAGTCATCTTTAACACCCATGTTTGGTTTTCCAAATTTGTATGGAAGAAGAATAAAAAAATCATCAATAACATTAAAATCTAAATAATTTGAAACAAAAGGCAATTATATACAAAAGGAAACATACAAATCTCAAAATTTAATAGCACACTAAAAGACATGATTGAAAGCACGTCTCCTATCTCCAATCAAATATCAAACTCCAAAGTTGTACTCAAAATATAGTTGAATTTAATTTGGGTATAGTAGGCCAGTAAATTGGAATAGGAGAATTCAAAAAACTCTATGGTGTTACCTACTTTCTCACACAAGTACCCAATCTTCATACTAGACTGATGGCTCTATAAGCAGTCCTGAGGAATGGGGAACATGTTGTGATAAATTTGGTCCATTTTTATTTTCATGCATATATCCCTCATGGGATGATCTATATACCTCATTTTTTGACCTAATACTTATGTGGCTAGGAGAAGTTATTCAAATTCCTTCAGGTTGAGAGTCTTCTTGTTTTGACAAACCTAATTCGAGTTTCTTGAATTTGATAAAGAGTTCCACTACCTTGGTTTTTCTTTCATTCTCCCCTCAACCCATTTCATCTCTCCCCTTGATAGGAAAATTATGATTCTAAATATATTTTCCACTCTTCTATATTCCCTCTTCTTCATATCTCGAAAACATGCTAACACTAATTTATTTCAGTTTTATCAATTCCTAGTGTAAAACAAAATGTTTGAGCAACTATGGATTACTTTCTTTACACCAGAAATTTACATTTCTAGACTTGTTTTGCTTTATTTTACCATTTGTCATTATTGTATCACCCTTTTTGTGGACACTTGAGTCTATTTTTATTTCATGTACTTTTTCCATTATTAAGTGAGGTTAGCTTGTTACTTATCACTCACTAATGTTATTTTCCCTTTTATGCACCTTTTTCCATTGATGATTGAGGTTGGTTTATTACTTCTCATTCATAAATGTTGTTTTACCATCCATTTTTGTTTTTCCATATTTGTTTAAGTAAGGATTTTTACTCCTTTCACATATATTTTAGATCTTTGCTTCAGTTCCAAAGGTTATCACATGAAGTTTTAATCAAGAAACACATAATACAACCAACTTTCTCCATGAATGTCATACACAATCAACTGAGTGAGGTGTGTAAGGTCCTCAACACATTCATGGAGATGTAATGAGGGGTTTTAAGGTGATTAACACACTCTTATTACATAATCAATCAAATTTGAACTCTCCAAATGTTATATGACTAGTTGTGACAGCTAGTTTTCCAACACATACAATCTTGCACCATTGATTTTCACTTACAGGTTCCCTCCACAAGAGATAAACACATTGGAATGGAGGTAGTGTAAATGGTTTCAAGTTCCTTAAGGTTGTAAATTATCCGTGTGAGAATTATTATAGGATTTAAGACTGGTTATAGGATCATACACCATACATATTATTTATATTCCAATCCATTGCCCTTGTTAGCTACTGAAAGTTCATCTACATGTGTCTCACAAGATAATAAACATGTTAGATGGAAGAATTTAACTGGTTTAAAGTAATTCAATATTAAAATCATCCATTTATGGAATTTAAGGTCTAAGATGGATTATAATCTCATACACTATGCACATTATATGAGATACACCTTCACTATTGGTGTCACACCTATAAGTGTCACCTACAGATTTCCATAAAGATTGAGCAAGAGTAAATCAGTCTTAGAGATTTCTTGAGCCTTCCTTAAGGTCTATAAGGATTGAGAAATACTATAATAAAATGGTAAATATTTTGAGTTGTATACAAACTTGGATATTTATGTTCACATATGAAGGAGAGCTTAGGGAAAAGTTACCTTAACCCTTCCGAATAGAGACCTAATCCTGATGTTGATCTTTTTCATGATGAAACACTTTGAGGTGCCAACTAGTCTAGGGTTTCCATTATGTAGTCTAGGTGTAAAAGTAGTGGTTTGATATTAAAAAAAGTTATTTGGTAAAAATATTATGATGGTATAATACTTTAATTCCATATATTCTTTCACTATAAAATGTAAGTATTCTTTGTAGAGTTGCAAGTTCAAGTGACCCTTTAATGTATTAAGATGCAATGAAATCCTAAATTTTGGATAGATTAATTCTTGTGAAGATTAATTATACTAAGATCTTAAATGAAAAAAAAAGGGATTCATATTCAATATTTTGTGTAAACTATCATCTAAAGATTCCATTTAGTCATAAAATAGTCACGTATAGTCTGACTGTAGTGTGATAGTAGGTGGAAATAAATCAATTGGACATTGGTAAGGATAAAATAACATTTTTATAAGTTCAAACCAATATGAAGTGAGTTAAAAGACTAAAATTATTCCTTAGAAAATTGATATAATTTCAAACATAAAGGTTTCACCTACAACCTTGTCCATTTTTTAGATAATCACATAGTCTATCAGTCAAGCTCAATTAGGTGTAGAGAGATGGATTAAAGAGGTTGACATAGATGATGATGAGATTGAAAGTTATTTAAATAAATAAATTATAATTATTTAACCCTCACATTATTCCTACCATAATAAAATAGATCATGAATCCAATCCCCAAGGTACACAAACAGTCATATTCCCTAATCTTGTACATAGTCAACATTCAGAATGTTTGTCTATGTTTTCATGAGATTTTAAGGAGTTATGATTTTAAATAACCTTTTAAAAGGGTAAATATTTACTTAAATAATTTATTTAGTTCCTTAGACCTTCAAATTTCCTAATCAGATAGGGGAGATACCCTTTATGTTATCTCAGATAGAGGGTACTCCAGGCCATCAAGTCTACAAGCTTGAGAGGAGGGTGACAAAGAGAAGTGTAAAGGAGGATTAGATAATTTATAATAAAGTATTTAGAGTTTTATATAACATATATAAACATTTTTTAAGCTTAAATACATAAATAATGTATGCAAGGAGATATTTAGGCCATGAGTGCAGTCAAGTTCACTAGGCCTGCACTAAACCTAGAGCCCTTAAGGGGGGTCTAATCCTAATTATATTATGAGATGAGTATTACAATATATTTGATGAATTTAATTTGAGGTTAAAATATTTTTCAAATCCTTCATATTGAAAAGAAACCATAGAGAATCCATTTTTTGGCTCAAACCAACTCAAGCCTACATAAAATGCCTTAGAAAGCTTGAGAAGTCAACTTTAAATATTTGCAACTATATGGACATATAACATGGGAGCCTGAGGACTTTAGAGATTTTAATGAGGGTCCCTAAAAAAATTTTAGTGTAATTTTTTATAGGATTGAATTTTAGGATTTTATGAATAATCCTTAGAGGTCAAAACTACTCTAAATCCTCCAAAATCCTTGGTAATTACCCAATGGAGAATATGAAGAAGAAAAGGAATATAAGAGGGATATTTTAACTAGGAAATGAATTTTATATTATAAAAGACTCTCCAGGTCACTTTTATATCATGTTTAATTATACCTTACTTATATAGACAAGGTGTAAAACAGATTTTATTGATAGTTTTTGTGTATTATGTAAGTACAAAAGGATTTAAAATGGTGAAAATAGCTTTGGGATTTATTATGGGGCCTAATATAACCTATAATATTCATTATTTGATTTTAAAAATTCCCCAAGTGCCTCTACTAATACCTTCATCTCAACTAGTCCAAACTGGCATAGTGAAGGAGTGATCACTAAGTGAGAAGACGAAAATTATAATTGGGATAATTTTTAAGGTATAAATAATGGATCTAAGGGCATGATGGATATTTTTATATATCACATAACCTTATTTATGTATTTTATTGTAAAACTAAATACCTCTTTGGTGTCAAGTGTGAAGGGTGAGTGAAAAAAGGGTGATTATGACTGTAGATAGTGATAATTCATCTCCAAAAGAATGCCAATAACTAGGGACCAGAAAAAAGGATGTTAGGGATAATTTTTAACCCCCACTTCATATTTAAATAATTTCATATATCCATATTCTAGTATGGAATACTCATGGAGGGTCAAATGATGAAGGTAGTTTCTAGGCAAGTAAATGAAAAGTCTTATGCCACCTTTTAAAAGTTTCATGCTTTGAAGGACATTTGTCCAAGTAAAAATTGCATGGTTTATTAAATATTCATTTTTATTATATATATGTAACTCCATTTTTAATCTTTAAAATTGATTTAGTGATTCTTAGACTTCATTATCTTCTCTTCTCTCTCAAATTTTATAAGTACTAACCATTTTGGCTCTTGTAGACCAAATTCCACACCATGTATGGTGAATCCCTACTAGTTTGATTTTGTACTTTGCCTTTGAATAATGAATATAATATATTTTTAATGCATATGTTATCCTATAAAAGTGTTTGAAGAGATGTATAGTGAATAGTTTATAGATATTTATATATCCTTGCTTTCTCTCAATCCTTCCATGTTTGATGCAAGTTGTTTCATTCTAGTCAATCATATGAAGTATTGTTAAGTGTATGGGTATATTTTCAAGTGTAAAATTAACCTTCACATATATAAATAATTAATGGTTCATTTACCTTGGATATTAATCATACATATCAACTCCATATTGAAATACTAATGTTAGATCATTCTAGGACTTTAAAGCTAGTGTTATAGGTCTTGTTTCTTAATGAAAGAAGTATGATGGTCTTGTGTAAATCCTTATTATGTATCAACCCATTATGTTAAATCATTTCATGCAAAAATATATATTTTTTACCATAAGCAAATTGTTAGTGTAGGTGATAATCACTTCAAAGTAAATTTAGGAAGCTAGCCCTTAAACCTAGAGGTCTAATTATACTATAGGTAAACCCACATACTTAGAAGTATTCCCATGTTGCCAAAATTTGGAGGATTAAACAACATCCTCTAGGGTGTAATATTTTTTGACAATAATTAATATGTTATTTCTCAAATCACCATTCCCTATTTCACCTACATGACATGTGATGAGCTTCAAGTGGGGTGTATGTATAAATAATATTTTTAGCTTTTATCAATTATTGATGCTTTATTTTTTTGAGGAACCCATCTAGTCTCAATATATATAAGTTCATGACCTAAGGGTTGCATTGGTAAAAGGGTGGGTAGACCATTGGTAATTTTCATGATTTTTGTCTATTATTACCACTTGTTACCAATATAACTAGCTCTTAAAAACATTTCCCTAAGCTTTGCCTCCCATTTTGCACACTCCTCTAGTCATTTTCCACCTTCATTATCCATTTCCCTAACCTAAACCCCATTTCAAATAGTTTATAAGACTATTTTGACCACATCAACACTATATTATTATTTACAATAGCTTACTATGAACTAAGTCATCCATGGCCAACATAGTTCATTATCTAGTATGTTTTTTGTCAATTACAATATAGGTCAATCAGGTCAACCTTGTCAGCCAAAACTTTTGAAAGGGTTTAGGGTTAGATACACCTATATAAACACATCCACTTATCCATTTTTAGAGATAAATTGATGTGTTTATATTCATTTGTGATTCTTTACAATCTACTCTACCACCATTATACTTAAGAAGTCTTAGCTTAGGGGTTTTACATGGAGAATAATCTAGTCTTGTAGAAAAGTCTTAGATGTTTTAGCTTTTATTAGTGATCCTTACAAACCATAAAAACTTCTTGAAAATAAAATTTTACCAAGGGAGAGATTGAGTCTCAATGGGTTCATATTTCAAGTAAATATCTATAATTTTTCTCTTCTCTTTATTGTATTTATGCAACATAAGTAATGGATTTTGAATAATATTTCTCTCTCCATGCATTAGGGTTTTACCTATGCATAACTTAATTCAGATTCTCTTATGCATGTTTAATTTAATAGTTTATTACCCCCACTTTGTGCCACAATTTTTGGTGAGCACTAGATTAAATTTTAATTTAATTGTTATTAGTCTAGTGAATATGAAAACATAGGGCCTAGTTAGGGTTATTATGTAGTTTTGCTTAACTAAAGGCTTTAGAACCCTCCCTAGTGATATTATTATGGTAAGATATCCATTGTATAGGTTTAATGGATCCATATTAGTCATGACCTTGATTTTCTAATGTATCCACAATTTGGAGTGTAAGTAGGATCTATCTTCTCTGAGCTAGAATTGATTTATAGATCTACTACATTTTAATATTGTGTGTTACTATGTTATTTCTTGAAGCACCATATCATATTACACCTATATAACACATGATTATCTTCAAGTGGGAAATATGTATACACATAATATTTTAAAAAAATTATCAAATACTAATGTTTTCTATCTTATAGGAACCCATTGAGTCTTAATCTATTTGAGTGCATGCCTTAAGAGGTGCATCAGGAAAGGGGTGGGCAAACCATTAGTTTTTTTTAGGATTGTTGTCCTTTTTTCCACTTGATATCAATCCAACCATCTCCTAAAAAAATTTCCCTAAGATTTTACCCTTATTTTATACCCTCCTATAATCATTTACGATATTCGCTAGCCCTTTCCCTAACCTAAACCCATTTTTGGTAGTTTACATGACTATGTTGACCACATCAACCCTGTATTTAAATTTCAAAGATTATTAATAAATAATTCAGCCATGGATAACATAATTCATTATGTAATTAGTTTTTGGTCAATTAAAATAGTTGGTCAATCAAGTTGACCTTGTAAGACTAAACTTTGAAAGGGTTTATGGTTAGATCTTCCTATATAGATACATCCATTTCACAATTCTTAGAGAGACAATAAGAATTATTATTTATTCTTGCTTCTTACAATTTACTCTTCCACCATTATAATTTTGGAGTATTAGCTTAGGATTTTTACTTTGATAAGAATCTAGTCTTGTGGATAAGTATTGGATGCATTGGCCTTTCTTAATGATCCTTACAAACCACAACAACATCTTGCAAATCACCTTTGTCCAAGGGAGAGATTGAGTCTTGATGAGTTCATCTTCCAAGTAAGTATCTGTAAATTTTCTCCTCTCTTTAGTAGATATAAGTATCATAAGTAATGAATTTTGAATAATATTTCTCTCTCCATGCATTCAGGTTTTACCTATACATAACTTAAATAATATTCTCTTGTTCATGTTTAATTTTATGTATACTAACCCCATGTTATTCCACAAGCTTTGGTGAGCACTAGATTATATTTTTATTTACTTATAATTAGTATAGTTAATATGACAACATATGACCTAATTAAGTTTATTACATAGTTTTGCTTGATTGGAGGCTTTGGAACCCTCCCTAGTGAAGTTATTATGGTAAGATATCCCTTGATTATGTTATGTGGATCCATATTGGTTATGACCCCAACTATTTAATGTATCCAAAATCAAAAGTGTAAGTAGGATCTATATTCTTTGAGATAGGATTGATTTGTTGATCTACTACATTTCCCATTACTTATAACATCTTCTCAAAGAGTGAAAATGTCGTGTATACCTATCATTTTAATAGTAATGGATGAGCTTTGGATGCCCCCTTCAGGGAGTGGTTCACAAAGAAGGTTAGTAAATGATCCCTTAAAATGAGTAAATAATGGGATCTAAAGGTAAATGGGTTGTAAATGATTAATTTTCCCATAGGTATTTATATCAGTGGCATGGTGAGCTACCCTAATTGGGAAGATAAATAGGATGATTTTCCCAAAGGTGGTTATAATCATTAGCATAGTGTCATAAAAAAGATAATTATTTTCCCAAATGTGGTTATAATCATTACAAGAATAAAAACATGCCCAATTTGGGTGGATAAAAATAATGGTTTATCCAAATGTTGTTATAAGCATTACCACAATGAAAATGTGCCATAGTTGAGAAAAATAAATATAATGATTTTTCTAAAGGTATTTATAATCATTAACCTTCAAATAGATCAAAACATAACGACTTACCCATAGGTGGTTATAATCATTAGATTTATAGGTGGGATGATGCACAATGATTTGTCTAAAGGTGGCTATAATTATTGGTATAATGATGGGAACATGATGACAAATTGGTGAATGGGAATTGTGTATTGAATCTATACTCATGGAGTAAGTGTAAGATGGTATAGAGGAGAAAGATGAATTTGGTTAACCTATTAGTATGGAGATCCACATCATAACTATTAAGGATTAAAATCTATTCTTGATTTAATTAATCTATGAATAAGGAATCCAAGAGGGGAGATAAGTATTATGTTAGCAATATAAAATAAAATTCAAATAAACACACTAAATACTAAAACCTCTAGCCTAGACACTAAGGAGAGCATAGATAAAAATCATGCATAAGAAACACAACTAAAATATAAAATAAAACCTTATTTTACCTTCTTTGGAGCTCCAAATGACCTATAGAAATAGTTTTTTGACCTTGTGCATCAAGAAATATTCATCAATGAAGATTTTTTGGCTTCACCTTTCCTTAGCCCCTTAGTTTTATTGTTTGGCTTAATATTTTGTCATGATAACATTACTTGCATGAGACTTATGGATAAAATCCTACATAATAACTCTACAATATCCAAGTTTAGAAATGAAAAGGTATGGCCTTGTATTTATAGCCTTTAGGAATTAACTCTCATCTAAGGTGAGTTAAGGTTGACTTGAGACAAACTCTAGTTGAGTTAAAAGTTTTCATATAATTATGAATTTTAATTACTATTCATAATTCTTAAATTAGATATTTTGGGATATTTTTGAGATATTTTAACAATTCATAAATATAATGATGAAAGGCTTGATATTTTACTTTTTAGAATTTACATTTTTAGATATTCATTTATTGTAAATTGATAATTCAACCAATCATTTAATCTTGTTTAATTAATTAATTAATTTTGATTAGCATTTTTTAACTTTTAAGATTTGATGAAGTACCTAATGGGTCCATAGGTTAAATTGATAGTTGTTATATCACAATGTGATTGGGGGTGAATCTATCAGAGGTTATTATTGCATACATGATGGTACCCCAAATAGGGATACCTTAACATGATTATAAGAATACATGAATTATGCATGCTCAAATTTGGGATGTTTAGTGATTTTTAAGCTTAATTTGAAATGTTTGGAAGGAATCAGTATTAAGTCTATTCAGAAGCCAGTTGTGGCTGGAATGAGGTGTCTATAATTGGACCCTATTTGGGAAGGCATTACAAAATATAAGCATAGTAACATCTTATCAAATAATGAAATAGGTCATTTAAGAATTAAATAAGCTAATTATTAAACAAGAAGATCTAAATAATGTTTGGGAAGCCTATATTTTTTCCCCTTGAAGGAGTGGTTGACACATATGATTGACGGATGGTCCCTCAAAAAGAAATAAGAAGAAGAATGAAATTAACCCATCGATTAGATTAATCCAATCAATGTAATACTTTCATGAATTTACTTTAAAATAGTATTTATTTTCTTAAAGGTGGTTATAATTAGTGTAAATGGTTGAGAAATTTATTTGCCTAAAGGTAGTTATAATTAATGACACAGGCATATGCCCTAGTTAGGGCAGATGAGTTGAAATAATGATTTTACCATAGGAGAATATAATCATTAAGATGATCAAGATTGAATAATGATTTTTTTGATTGTGCCCTAGTAGGGTAGATTGGAAAGCATGACTCAAGGATTTCACATATTAAAGATGGGTAGGTGTAAACGTAGGTGCAATGGTCTAATGACTGAAGAAGCCACAAACAACCAAACATATGAGGAGATATAAAGTGATGAAAGAGATGACTAGAAGAATAAATTAATTGATCAATATAAAATATTTGTTTTTACCTACCAATGTGGAGATGATTTTTCTTATTAACATTGATCAAATAGAATGGTTAGTGGGTTGATTTGATCAAGGAACGTGGGAGGGTTTACCAAGGTTATCGAGGAAAAGTTTATATAGCTCCATTGCTTGTAGTATTTCATGAGATGATTTTTTTATATCATGTTATGGAATGCATCATTATATAACACCATGATAACTTAGCTATAATATGCATAAGGATTGACTTTCATCTTGATAAATAATTGAAAATAATGTACCAGTGATAAAGTCCATGATGACAATATTGATGTATGAATATGAATAAACTCAAGAATAACACCCAAGGAATCACCCAATGAATGAATATATACAAGGTCAAGGCATAATAATGAAAGCAAATAAATAGGAAAATAAACAATCAAACTAACAACTAAGAAAACAAACACATAGAAAGCTTGAAAGTAAAAGTAACATAAAACATCATGTTATAACCAAGTCAATATATATGTGTTAAGGATCAATGAAATGATAAATGGGTAGTACACCATATAAATGAGACATGTAAAGGTAAGGTCACTCCCCTAATGGGAATGGAATATATTAGAACTAATAATGGATTTGTCCTAGTAGTGTAATTGAGGATTACTGACTAGGTTTAAATAGGATAAATGTTTTTAGATTTTAAATTTTTTGAATGGTTTTGGAATTTTTGGGGCTTATTAACTCATTATATATATATATATATATATATATAATGGGATTCCACTCACAAAATTACAAGAGCATTGGATTACGTTGCTTCAAAAATGGTGAGAGTGTATGGAAAAGGAGGACTAAGCTGGCATCAACGTGAATTGAGCATGGCCTCCATATTCCCATTAGGACCTTAAATCATCATAGTTATGCCAACACAAAAGGAATGGAGATATAACTAGGTAATAACAAGTTCAAAAATTGAGGCAAATAGGAATAACAATGTCAAAGTGATATGACAATACATGTTAGAGGTGTTGTTCCTAATTTTCCCATAAGCACTTATAATTAGGAAATAACAAAATAGGTATGTGAAACTAATTTTCCCATATGTGGTTATAATTAGTAATAGAAGGTGGGATACTGATTTGCCCATAGGTGGTTATAATCAATGGTACTAATAAAAAATAAATGAAAGATAACTTACCAAATCCAGTATCACACTACTTTCATAGACTATCATTTAAAAACATAATTTTGAAATTATTGAAACTAGATCAAAATCCCTTCATGGAAGGCATGGGAAGAACCAAATGAATCGATATCAAAATAATTGTGTAGTGAAGCTAAATATAGGTTTTCGTCAATAGTGGAGGCATGTTAGGATAGCATATGGTACATCATAAAGAAGATGATGGTGATGTTATTACAATTTGATATAATGGCAATAGGTTTACCCCCAAGTGATAAGGTAAGGTAAATGGTAGAGTATGAAACAACATCAAGATGAATGGTAATGATAACAATAAGGTAAATGTAAAAGCAAAGGTAAATATTTCTATTATTCTTGTTTATGTGGAGATGCATGTCTTGATCAGAATATGATACAACTAGAATAATTAATCATGTAAGTTACTATCCCACACCTCTTCCAAATAATGGCTGTATTAATAATATGTTATATATTTGGAATCCAATAATGTTTTTGTGATCTTAATTAATCTTTGAATTTATTTCCACAAAACTTTGAAAGAAGATATCTTCATAGCCACTATAATGGAAAGTGTAGCCATGGATGGTAAACACACAAATATTTGATGATAGGTCTAATTTGGAAATGGATAGATGGAATGTAATGGAATGTATAATGGTCAAGAAACAAAGGAAGATCAAGATTTTTAGGCTCACACAATGTTGTTGATTTTAGATTTGACATAATTTTGGTTATCATGGGGCTAAAGAATTCTAAATATGCTCTTAATAAGACAATCAATTATTTCTATTATTTGAGCTTGAGAGTAGTTACCATCTAATTATGTTGTAGGTTGAAAGTTGTATTGATGTTATCTTTAATAATGTCTTCATCAAGTAGTGAAGAACTATTGTGTTCAGTTATTGGCACCTCAAAGAGGTTTTCACTAATAAAGTTATCTTTATTATCCCATAGTGCCTTTGATAAGGTTTCAATAAATAATGTTGAATTTTGATTTTGATTATCATTTAGTGCCTTCAAAAAGTTATCTTCTATAAGATGCTGAGTTTGAACTTTAATTTCTCCCTAGCACCTCCAGAAATGTTTCACTAGGAAATTGGTTTTTTTGCATGAATGTGGTTATGGTCCCTTTGATATTCTATAACTAATATGTCTCCATGGATCTAGTTCAAAAAAGTATGATTTTATCAGTCCTAATTGACACTTGTTGGAGGTGGAATGTTATTATAATGGCTTTTTTGGGTGGTGATAATGGCATGTGGTATGATAATGGAATGGGAAGAGGTTGCACAATCCTTATATAAGATACTAGGAGAACTTGTGTTTAATCTTAAGTAATCATCCTCAAAAACTATGAAAAAATAAAAAATGTATTTAAATTGATCTTTAAGGCATATGCAACCAATATTGTAACAACCACAAATATATTTTAATTCTAAAGCTGATTTTAACTCAAGGGATTCTAAATCCAATGTTGAGACTAACATTGATTCTACTCCTGATGCTAAATTTGATGTTGGTTCAAGAATAGAACCTAACTTCAATGTTAATTCTTCTAGTGTGGATAATGTTATAATGATATATTTTTGAATGTTTTGTTTTGTACAAGTAATGGCATGTGATGGCATAATGGGCTCTTTGAAAATAGGCTCAGATAAAGACTTCATAGAGACAAGATTATCAAAGTGAGATGTTGATGAATAAATGTGTACCATAGGTGCCTAGAGTGTTTAGTGAACACTTCTCATTTTTGAATTCCTTATAATCTAATGCATTAGTTTTAGGTTACAATAATCCTATTACCTATTGGTGGAATAGAGGCAAAATAAGAAGTGGTTATTTATATTAGTTGGTGGTTGGGAGACACCATGGCCAAAAAATAGATCTATGTAAAGTATGCAGTAATTATGCAAAGAATGATGAATTATGATCAAGAACTCAATTAAGAATTAATTTAGAATGGATATTTACAATGAAAATCTAAACTAAGGTCATCCAAGTTAAAAAATAGCAAAAGGAAGGGTAGGGCAGAAAGAAATATTGTTGATCTTCATTCCAAACATCATGATAACGTTTAGATTTTATCTAGACATGCACTTAAAACCAATGTATGATATGAAATAGATTGAGCCAAAATATTACCATTTATTAGGAAAATTTCTAAGGAAGGTGGAAATAATGAAAATAAGAATCATGTTCACTTTAAATATTTTACTCCTACAAGTAAATGTCATTGGCCCAAATGCAAGAAGAGTAAAGAAAACTAAATGAAACTAAATACTTTCAATCAACCTAGCATTGTCATAAGTTAAAAAATATAAAATTAAAGGTACACACCAAAAATCCACAAGAATTATTCAAATCTAGAAATTAGAACAAGCAAATGAGAGAGAATCCATAATAGCAAACACACAAATAAATACTAAATAATATTTGTAGAATTCCTCACTTGTATTAATTGATCCAAGTTTTAAAATTAATTTTGGCTCTAATAACTCCCCCTTTACAAGATGGTATTACTACCTTTTATATAATTACAAGGTAGTATAATATTTGGTTACAAGATACAAAATGTACAAAAGATAAGGACAACTATCCTTCTTTACAACTCTAAAATACATTTGCTTTTCCAAACTAAATTAACCTAGAGGAAAATATGCTAACAAACTATCATATGCCTTTACTAAAAAATATTACTCTCCTAAAATATTAAAAATCTTTTAAAAAATGGGAATATTATTTAGCTAATTGGTGGGCCCTGTGCTTGGTAATTTACTTGTTGTTGCTAAAGGATGTTCATAGCCTTTTGATGATCCTCATTAATGAGTCCCAAATCCACATCTAGAATTAAGAGACATTATTGTTCCTTTTTATCTATATCATTCAACTCCATATCATTTCTAGCCATGGCTTCTTTGATGATTTTGGAATCAGTGATCCCTTCACCTGTATTGAAGACCATGTCTAGGATCCTACCATTATCTACCCCAGAATGGTCTTAACTCTTACCTTTATACATTTAAATTTTTTTATCAAATAAGATATTCATTAAGTCACTTTGTGCTTATGTGGCTCTTATTTGGCATTTATTTGGAAACTTTCATGGCATTTTTTATAAATTCCTTCAAAGCACTAGCCATTGTTTTTAAAATTTGTCCTTTTATTTCATGTTATTGGATCATTTCCCAAAAATCAATGTGGGCCATTGATTGTAATCTATGACCTCACCTATTATTAGGCATATCTATATCAACACCTATGGTTATGCCACTTTTCACACTCATGGGCTTCCTAAACTCCATATTCTATATTAGTCACATATTGAGCATGCATATGCCACATGTGGAGCCTACAAGATCTCATAGAATTGTTGAATAGTCATCAATAATTTCATTCCATTAGATCATCTGGGCTTGATGAAGCACAAGCCATTGATCTTATAAGATGTAAGGAATTTAATTATTACATGGATATAACAAAGGAATTAGGCTAAAACTCCTTAAGCTAAGTCTATTTTATGTTAATGAATACACCACAAACTTAGGCTAAAGCGTTTTATGCTAATTTTTAAAGCATAATATCAAATGACCCATTCAATGATATAAAACATAACCCATTATCTAGGTAAAATGTTTGAAGATATTGAATTTAATGGCCTTGTGGACATCAATTATGGCCTCATGGATGTCAAATGACATTCATTAGAAAATCAAATTTAAGTTCACGAAGTTCTTAGTTTTTGTGGGCTTAAATTTTATGGTCACATGGATGTTAATGAAAACCTCATAGATATAAAATGATGGTTGCATGATCATCAATTTTAATCTCATCAAGTTCTTGTATTCCATGGATATCAAATTCAATTCTCTTTATCTAATTAAGAGCTATGATGAACTGAGAGTCATTTGATTAAAATACAAATGAATGCATGCCATTAGTTCATTTGATCTTGATGACTATGAGAACACCATGTGCTATCTTTGTGGGGTTATAGGTCTTTGACTCTACTGACCTTGGGATAACCTAAGGGTCATTGATCCATATCTAATTCCTTGAGATGATGACACTTATCATCATCATGTTACTTCCTCTAGGCTTTGACATTTCAACATTAGATTCACTCTATTAGATCTAAATCCATAAGTGATTATGAAGTATTGATCATGATTTTTATGCTCACACATGTTTAGTCTAAAGAAATACATTCTTTGTTTTTTCAAGATTTCCCTAATCCATCAGATCTTTCACTCACAATGAGGTGCAGACTATTAGATCTATGAAGAAACAAGGCATTTAAGTTAGGACTCGGGATGAAATTAAAAACATAGGCTTAAATGTTAAGACTAAGTTCTTATTTATGTCAATAAACACATACATAATTAAAACTTTAGGATAAATATATAATCAAATGGGATCATGCTATAAAAAATAAAAGGACCCTACCAATACAAAAGTTAGACTATGCTAAAAATATAAGGAACAAAAAAGGGGGAAAATAATGGGGACTAGGCATATTGTTTAGGCCAAGGTTTGGTCATGTTAAGAAACATGACCAAGCCTTAACATGAAAATTATGTCTTAAGTCCAAAACTTTTTCCCACTAATATTTAAATTTGAATAAGGGGTTCAAGTTAGGGTATGTTGAAAAGAGGGTTTCATTGTATGTATCCAATAGTGATATTCTTTAGATCAAAGGCTAGTAAAATCTTGAATGAAGATAGACATTGGGGATCTAAGAATGATTTATTCATAAAGTTTCCATGAAGCCTAAAAATTATCACATGAATAACAAATTTTAGCAACATTAGGTAACCATTAAGCAAAACCACAAATTAGTAGGCCAACTTTATAAAATTTGATGATCTTCAAATTCTAATAATATTAAAAATAAGCCATCCTTTTAGTGTTAAGTTTAAAAATATCTCAAGGGTCCTAATTTTAAAAAATGGGGGTATGTTAACCTCAAAAAATGGTGACTTCTAGGGGAAACATAACAATATGATATAACTCAGAGGCTCTGATTTGGACAAGTGACTAGGTCATCTATTTCACTTGATCTATGCCATCACTAATATTAGTTCATGGTTGAAACAAGCTTTGCATATGAAAAATTAGGGTAAAACATTAAGACATATCCATGATGTGTGTGTGATTATATTCCACTTACTATTTGCCATGGGATTTAGGGGACAACTTCTAAGTTGTATGCCTTTAATCATTAACATTGACTTAGAGCATGTTTTGATATACATTACAGACTATGATTCTAGTTCAAGGAAGGTTTGGGCATTACTCAAATTCTAGCCAAGTGTTTATAGCCTTGATAGAGATGCCTTTGATTCCACTCCTAATTTTGATCCACCACTAACCAAGCATCTATATCCCCAATGGAGATTACTAGAATCACCTATGCTTGAAAAGCTTTTGATTTTGTACTAAATTCTTATTTTTATATTTTTTAGATCTTTTATGCTTTCAACAAGGTTGGGAATTAGGTTAGTCATGTGAAGGATTTGGTCAAGTGTTTGATCTCTAGGTAATCACTTATGGTTGTGAATATTATCTCAGGCAAGGATTTTTATTAAGTGTAAGCATGAGTGTGCCTTAATAGCTTAAGCTTTAATTCCACATGTGCAACTCCTCTTAAGACCAAGTTTAGATCAAAACAATGCTCTAGCTCTCATAAAACAATTAACCTATTCATCATTATTTTCTAGTTCCTCTAAATTCGAACATCAAGATCATATTTCAAATCCATTGTCAACATGTGCATGAGTTTCATACCTACATTGTTAAATTGTGAAGCTCTTGATAAACCTAGATGAAACTCAATATGAGGGATATCCAAAAGGAATTGTTTAGAAGAAAGTAAACAAACACAAAATGAAAACAAATATGTATAGGCATTATATATAAATAAGGGATAATAAGGAAAAGATAAGAACAAAAAAATATGAAAGAAATTATTCTAAGCCCTATACTAACTACATAAATTAGTTACCTCTAAAATCAAATGAAAAATTATTTAGTCTACTAAAAAACCTTGAAATATGATTTTTTTCACTTATTGGCCTCTTGTTTTGGATAAGATCACTTATACGCTTATGTCTTATAGGTGATGTAGCTTGGCCTCTTATCAGCATTCTTAGATGCCTGGATCAAAGATATGAATCTAAGACCCAATCCTTATCTTTCCAATTCCTTTTATCTTGCATCAAGAGTGTTAATTCCCCTTCAATCATAGACAAATAGTGAATTATATCATCCTCTTTCAATGATGGTATCTTATCTAGCATTCTTGTCCTAATGTCTTCATTAAATTTAGCTTGAGGTGGGGATAGACTACCCATCTTTGAGCCAAAAATTTCTAAGTTATCTTGAAAGGCTACTTCATCCTAATAAATTAAAAGAGAATGAATTTTATCAGCAACCTTACCATTTGAATCAAGTTGATCACATTATTCCACCCTTTTTAAGGTGTCACAATAAACTTATTTATCCATTTCACTTTCTTCATCTTCATCCTTTATGTAGAATGACATTTCAACTACCTAATCAAGTCCTAACTCATCCTATTTTGGGATCTCTAGAATGACATTGTTGTCTTGGAAAATCTCAATTTCTTTAAAAAAATCCTAGCATAAATGTTGCCACTAGTCTTCTTCCTTAGGAATATCCTCAATTTCAATAATGACCTCATATGAATTACTCTCATAGCTATCTTCTGAAGAGAATTCAGCTTGTCTCTAATATTGATCATGGGGATGCTCATCTTGAACATCCATTTCATCTTCTATATCATATTCTAATTCACTTTCATCTTTAAATGGAAAATCAAAATCTTGTATGAAGGATTTAGAAGTTATTGCAAAGATAGATATCCCTACAACAAAGTCTTGATTAAGCATAGGTTCATATGTATGCCTTTCATTTTGTCATGCTTTTAATAAATTATAATGATCAATTAGACCTATATCATAAAGATTCATTTCATGTATGTCCAAGGATGACTCATCATAGTTGTTATCATGAAACTAATTAAACCTTTGAGGATCATAGTTTCTATTGAAGCCTTACTCAAAATTTCCCACTTTCTTTTATGACTGAATAAAATTAGTGATTAGCTTTTGACCAATCCTAATTATGGATTTATCCTCATTATCTAGTGCTTCTGAGTTATGAAATTGATTATCATTACTAGTGAGAACCAAATCTCTCTATCCTTGTGGATGAAATCCATTTGTATCATTGTTCAATAACCCTAAACTTTGGTTAAGATAGGCATGGATTAAGGGCAATTGGTTCAAGGATAGTGTCTAATTTAAGGTAGACACATTATTATTGGAATTAGGAATGACATTAAGTGTTAGGAAATTGAGGTTGGCATTTGGGATAGCATATGCAAGCTAACCTTGAGGTTGTGTTTGATATTTGATTATTATAGATTCAACATAATCCAATGCCAAGGTGTTTATGACTCTAACAAATATATTAATTAATATATAAGTCATGAAATCCAAAGCATCCTTATAAATATCTAAGGCTAAAGCTTTATATCTATAAGGGGAGATAGTTCTACTAAACATATTTTGGAACCTAGCATTAGAGGATCTAATGGATTCATTTGAGTATTTGCTAGTAGTGTTTAATTTTTGATATAGAATGCATGGACTAATGATTTTTGCAAATTGATCAATAAAGATCTTGTTAAAATCATCCTAGCTAGCAATATAATCCTTTGGAAGGTTAAGGAACCACTCATATGTAGCATCTTTGAAATTAAGTGGGAATAATATAGAAGATACATCTTCATGAAAAATATTCAAGAGTCTTAAAATAACTTTAAAAGATCTAACATGTTCTTTGGTAGTGACAACAACATTAGGATAGAAAGAAGGTAAATACCTTTATGAATTTCTTGGTAAGTTATGTACTTTAATATTCACATTGATAGAATATCCACCTAACCATGTAATATTTTGATAAGGATATTAATTTTTTTAGTTCCAACTCCAAATCCTCAACCACCTTGGATTTAAACTATCTTTACCATAAATACACATGAATCTTCAAATAATATCGATTTTTGTCTAAAAGAAGCCTAAAGACTAGTTTGAAACCATAAATATCAATTATCTTTACACAATTATACTCAAAAGAACACAAATATGGAAAGAATACACCAATATTTGATCAAAACACACCAAAATTATCAAAGATTCTACAAATTCACAAAGATCTAACTAGGCTCTCCTTCTAGCACCAATAAAGTTTCTCTTTTTATGCCTAAATGTGTACCATAGGTGCCTAGAGTGTTTAGTGGAAATTTCTCATTTTTGAATTCTTAAGAATCAAATGCATGAGTTACAAGTTGTGATAATCTTATTACCTGCTAGTGGAATAGAGTTATAACAAGTGAATATTTCACATTATTTATATTAGTTGGTGGTTGGGAGCCACCATGGCCAAATAATAGATCTATGCAAAGTATGCAATAATTATGCAAATAATAGTGAGTTATGATCAAGAACTAAATTAAGAATTAATCTAGGATGGATACATTGACAAGCTAAACTAAGGTTATCCAAGTTAGAAAAGAGCAAAAAGGAGGGTAGGATGGAAAGAAATATTGTTGATATTCATTCCAAACATCATGATAAATTTCAAATTTCATCTAGATATGCACTTAAAATAAATTTACAGTATGAAATAGATTGAATCCAAATCTTACCATACATTAATCAAAATCCTAAGGAAGGTGGAAATAATGCAAATAAGAATTAGGTTCACTTTAAATATTTTACCCCTACAAGCAAACAACATTGGCCCAAATACAAGAAGAGTAAAGTCAATGAAATGAAACTAAAGGCATTCAATCAACCTAGCATTGGCACAAGTTAACAACTCTAGTATTAAAGGTGCACACCAAGAATCCATAAGAACCATTCAATTTTGGAAATCAGAACAAGCAAATGAGAGAGAAGTCATGATAGAAAACACACAAACAAATACTAGATAATCTTTCTATACTTCCTTACTTGTATTGCTTTCTCCAAGTTTAAAAAGTAATTTTGGCTCTAAGAACTACCCACTTTACAAGATGGTAGTACTAATTTATATAAAAAGACAAGGTAGTATATCATTCATTACAAGATATAAAATGTACAAAAGATAAGGATAGTTGTCCTTCTTTACAACTCTAGAATACATTTTCTTTTACAAACTAAACTAACCTGGAGGCAAATATGCTAACAAACTAGCATATGCCTTTACAAAATAATATTCCTCTTCTAAAATATTAAAAATCTTTTGCAAAATTGGAATATTATTTAGCTAGTTGGTGGGCCTTATGCCTAGGACTTGCTTGTTGTTGTTGAAGGATATTAATAGCCTTTTGATGCTCCTCATTAATAAGTCCAAAATCCACAGCTAGCCTTAAGAGATATTCTTCTTCCTTGTCAATTATAAATTCAACTGCCTATCATTTATAGCCATGGATTATTTGATGATTTTGGCCTCAATGATCCTTTCAGGTGTATTATATATCATGTTTAGGATCCTACCATTATTAGCCCCAAACTATCCTTAACTCTTGACTCTATATGTTTGCATTTTTTAGCAAACAAGATCTTCATTTTGTCACTATGTGCTTGCATGGTTCTTATTTTGCATCTCTCTAGAAACTTTCATGACATTTTTCATAAATGCCTTCAAAGCACTAGTCATTATTTTTTGAAATTTCTCATTTTATATCATGCTATAAGATCATTCCCCATGAATAATCATGAGCCATTGGTCATGATCTAGGACATTACCTTTTATTGTCCATCTTTGTATCAAGACCTATGGTTGTGCCACTTATCACCTTCATGGGCTTCTTAAGATCTATATTTTATGTTAGTCATATTTTGAATATGCATCTTCCATGTGTCTATCCCATAGGCTCTCATAGAACCATTGAAGAGTTTTTTATGATTTCACATTATTGGATCATCCAAGTCTAATGAAGTATGAGGCATTGATCCTAGAAAAGGTAATGACTTTAATCAATACATTGATAAAACTAAGGACATAGGCTAAAACACCTTAAGCTAAGTCTATTTCATATTAATGAACATGCCACAAACTTAGGCTAAAGCATTTTATGCTAAGTTTTAATGCATAATATTAAATTACCATTATATGATATAAAACATTCCCCATTATCTCGGCAAAATATTTAAATATCTTGAATTTTATGGCCTCACAAACATCAATGATGGCCTCACGAATGTTAAATGACATTAGTGATAATTTCTAATTAATATCATGAAGTTATTAGTTTTGGTGGGATTAAATTTGATGGTCATATAAACACCAAAGATGGCCTTTTGGATGTCAAATGATAATCATGTGATCACAAACTAATATTCTAACTTTATCAAAGTAGATGATCTTCAAATTCTAATAATGCTCAAAACAAGCCATTCTTTCAATGTTAAGTTTCAAAATATTTCAAGGGTCCAAATTTATAAAAAAACGGGGGTATGTTGACCTCAACATGAGACTCCTCAATAATGGTAAAAAGATAAAGATACAATTCCATAGAGAGTGACTTGTTAAAGTGAGGCTCTTTAAAAATAGGACATGGTTGAGATAATGATTTTCCCAAAGGTGGTTATAATCATTAAGTGACTCAACAAAGATTAGTTTGTCAAAGTGAGACTCCTCGATAATGGGCAAAGGATCAAAAAGTGATTCATCATGGGTTGACTTCTCATAAATAGGTATTTCAATAAAAAAAATTATGGATTGGTTGGTTCTCTTGGCCTTAGTTTATAAGTAGTTATAAAATACCAATTTTTAACACATCTTGGTCTTTGAATGATTGGCTCTATTGAAGAGGTACTAATGGGATCTATTATAGCCTGAAGATTGGAATCAATTTTCTAAAGTGGATGAAGGTTTAAAATTAATGAGTAATGGCTAATGATTGGAAAATAATCTCTTTGTAAATATGCTCATTTAGGATGAGCTTAAGAAAGATTAGTTATTGATCTAATATGGAAACTATGACCCGTCTAGTCATAATTGCATAACCTTGTTGGGATAATGACCTACCATACTTGGAAGGTCCTAAAATGGTAATATAAGGGAATTTAAAAGATTGGTTTCTCACATAATCTAAATGACAAGGGCCTAAGATTTTAATGGTAGGGCACTGTGAAGTTTGGTTACTATCTCAAGACAAAGGATGAGGTCCTA
>JARHVA010005710.1:842500-860000 GCA_037957365.1 Torreya grandis
TGAAAGGATTGATATTTTTATTTTTGTAATTTCAATTTTTAGATGTTCATTAATTATAAATGGATAATTTAACTAGGCATTTAATCTTGTTTAATTAATTATTTGATTTTGTTTATCCTTTTTACTCTTTTAAGATTTGATTAAGTGCCATGCTTAATGGGTCCATAGGCTAAATTGGCAGTTGTTTTGTCATAAGGTGATTGGGGTTGAATCCATGAGAAGTTATTATTAGATATGAGATAGTACCCTAAATAGGGATTCCTCAACATGATTTTGAGCTTTGATGAATGATGTATCACCAAATTTTAGACAATTAGTGATTTGTAGGATTAATTTGAAATGTCTAGTAGGAATCAGTATGAAGTTTGATTAGAGGCCAGTTGTGTCCATAAATGAGTATCCACATGTACTAGTTCATATAATATATTTCTTAGAATCCCATGACATAATAAGATGAAAGTAATACCTTCCACACTTCATCATTATCTCAAGTTTTTTCATGATAAAAATTTGCATATCATTTATGGAATAAATTTTGAACTACTTATCCAACTTAATATACAACATGTGAAATCATATATGGTGCCTCATATATATCAAATTTTATAACCTCATGTGGTATATACTTTAGCTTAATCACCTACAATTATGGTCCATATAACATTGTTATCTACAAAATCACTTTATAGAGTAAATACTCCCACAAAGACACCTTCAAGACGTACATTACCTATTCATGCACATCCCAATAATGGTTTAAAACCTCTCTAGTGGATCAGATCCAAGAATATAATTTCATTCTACTTTCAGCATGACATATTCTTATGATTTTTTTTGACAACTTCCAGCATATCCTCAATACCACCATCATCATGTTCATCTTTAAGATAATGATATAAATTATTGTTTATCTCATAAAAAAATTTATAATATTTTTAGTGATTCATTTAACACCACTTAATTTGATTTTTCACTTTCTACATCAAATCATTAGTTTTTATGCAATCTAAACTTTTGCTCTTCATTGATATATCATTATTGTAGTATAATTTATTATTATGCATAACTTATTTATTATATATGGAAAACCTTTTATGTGGATTATTCATTTTATTTAATATCATATCTTATATTTATTATATATTTGACACCTTAGGACTTTATTTATGTTTGTATTGACATTCTTATATCCACTTGGTTTTTCATTGCTTGTTATGATGCATTGGTCATGTGCCTATTATTTTTAATTCCATTACAAATACTTGCAAATATTTCCTAATGATGAAATAATATATATCAGTACCTTCCATCTTAGTATGCATGTAGTTATGAGGGAACTTTTGGATTGTTTGGAATCTTCTTTTTATTGTGTGCCCTGTAGACTTGTTATTTTTGTTTGTTTCTTAAATTTTCCCATTTTATTATATTTGGATTGATTTATCTTCTTCTTGAATGTGCCTCTAGGACATATTTTTAGTTATAAATACTTATTTTTAGTAAAATATAAAATTAAAAAAACATTAGAAAATATTAAAAAATCTTTTATATTTCTTGATTGATATATATCATTTTAATTTTCCTTTGTCAAAGGTTTTTTCATATATATGTTTTACATGCATGATTCTCATTAATATTATTTCAGTTTGTAAGATATAGGATATTCATGTTTCATATGATCATTTATTTATCTATCCCTCCTAAGGGATCAATTTTGGCATTTTGGGTATGTTATTTATCCTTATCTTGTGTTTTCATTTGGTGACATTATAGCATTACATATCTCTTTGATTTTATTACTATATATAACTTATGCATACAAATCTTTCCTTAGACAATACGCCTATCTTCCTCATCCCCATATAAGTATATTCATATTATTATTAATAAATAAATTAAAATATTTTTTGATGATTATATATGTGTAACTTGTATGATTTTTTAAAGATTTTACCAAGCTTTAGCTATGTATATTTTTATAAAACATTGTGAATTTAGCTCTTTATTTTGAGATGATTGATTGAAGGAAAAGGATTTACAATCACTCACCTCAAAATGGGAGTATAAATTTTGATATTTTCAATATTGAGTAAAATATTAATGAATTTCATGAAGTGAAATCACCAAATATGTCTAGATAACATGCGTATGTTTCTTTAATCAAAAATAAAAAACAATCTTTTTAGAGCTTTATCTAAAATTTCTAATCATATTGATCATGATAAGATGAATATTTTATTATAGCAAGGTTTGTATAAAAAAGGATGTATTAATTCTAATGTTCATTTTTTTCATTTCCATTTTATATTCACTATGACATGATATGACATTGACTATTTTTTTAAATTTAGCCATTGCTTTTAGGTATTCTATAATTTATAATACATTACATCACATGTGGTTAGATTCATTTTCTAATAATTATTTTATTCTTCCATAAATTATTACTATTTTTGTTTGACACATGCATATTCACATCACATATGTAAATCAAAGTAGTGACATTATGTAGAAAACTAAATTTGGAACAATAACCCTTTTTATCATGACATTCCTCATATTTTCACACTTATCTAATTTTTAATATTCACATCTTTTCCCAAACTAGACTCTCTCTAGTATTTGATCCATTTAGATTTATTTATTATTCAGACATTTTCATATTTGATCCTTATTTGTCCATTTCCTAAGTTGTTTTCCCTTATTTTGGACATTATTTTCCTCCAAAGATAGTTTTTTTGGTTGTGTGAACCATCCATGTTTTCCCATATGGATTCAGAAAATGTCTAAATTTGTCCTATATGTTTTCATGGATCCTTCCACCTTCTCCTAATTTTTCATGCCTTTATTTTTATTTATCAATATTTTTCATGGTTAGCCATAGAATGTGTCTTTACCTACATATCCCTATATATACAAATCATTCATATTCATTGTACCAAGGAGTATTAGTATCAAGAATAATTTTAGGGCTAACCAAACCTTATTTATTATTCAATATAGGTATTTCATTAACACACACACACACACACACACACACACACACACACACACACACACACACACACACACACACACACACACACACACACACACACACACACACACACACACACACACACACACACACACACACACACACACACACACACACACACACACACACACACACACACACACACACACACACACACACACACACACACACACACACACACACACACACACGCACGCACACACACAAAAACAAACAATAGAACTATCACCATGATAATTAAACCTTATTCAATTCAATATGACATCACCCACTTATATCAAAATAGGGTTAATTGAATGTTTATTTTGATTACATTGAAAAACACTAGGGAAAGGAAATAAAAATCACACTCATAATTCCACTCACATGCACAAGAGTACTAAATTGAATATAATTCTTAGCATGTTAGATTTTTATCTAAAAATGATTTATGGGTAACATGAGTTAGTTGAATTTTCACATACTTATATTTATATAATTTTAAAGGGTTAGGTCAAAGATTAAAAAATATATAAAATAGGAAATCATACCCTTATATTATGATTTGAAATCACATAAAATTATGCATCATCAATATTTTCACCTAAATAGAAAAACATATAATCTATAAAAGTGTTAAGTACATGTCATGTGTCTTTATATAGATTTATTAGTTACATATGTGCATATATAGTGTTGTTTTAAATCTATCTAGGGTATATTTGATAATTATTATTGGAGTATTATTCCCTTATTTGATATTCATAGATTTAAATTTGACAATAATCAATTTTTAGTTTAAAAATCCAAATATTATTCCTGGGTGTGTCATATTCTTCTCCTTTGTCATTTCATTGATAATGGATTTTTACAATTATTTCTTGTTCCATTTTTTATAGTTTTTAGTGTGCTTAGATTTTTTAATTTATTATTTGTATTATATTTATAGTAAAACCCTTTGTACCAAACATTTAACTAACTATACATTATAAAATTATCCTTTATTCATCTTAATTAAAACATCTATAAATACATCATTGATATATATTCCCTTGTAGTTTCAAGTTAAAATTAATTAATCAAGAATCAAGAGGGTCCTTGTATACAATGATTCAGGATAAAATATATGTAGTGAAGCCTTTATTATTGATACTAAGTCCATTACACATCATATATGGCCATAAAATTATTTTAAAATCAATCACAAATTTTTTTAATAAAAAATATATTGAACATAACTATTGGGCCTAAAACTCTAAGCATAAAATTTCAAGTAATATATGAATAAGTTAACTACAATATTTTTCTTGGTAGAAAATAGATGCATGTTATGAATTATGTCTAAGTTATTCATTACACATATTATTAAAAATTTTACATGAGAGGTACTTATCATGTGAATCATGTTCCCTTCTCTTCTTATAAAGTTACAAAACCCACAAAAGTTACTATTCACCACCTCAACATATGTCATCTAAATATTATAGTGTTTCAACATTATATTATTAAAGATAAAAATGATGTGTGTTATGTAGATGAAACTAATAATAATAATTATGATACTCATGCTCAAGATAATAGCAAAGATTACGATTAGAAATTTGATAGCATAGATGAAAACCTAACAAAAATTAATTTTACACCATGTGGTCTTTACAAATCTAGAGATGAAAAGCATAAATTTGATATTGGATATTATATTTTAGTCCCTAATACTTTGGGTGACCTTTTTTTTCTTTCATGCTTAATGACATAATAAAATCCATGAAAAATCCTAAATATATTATGATAAGAAATTTTTCAATACTAATCAAATAAATCCATGGAATGGTCTATCCAAAAATAAAAGAATAATGTGGTAAATTTAAATTTTGTGAGATTATAATGGGATAAAAGAGAAATTGGTTAGGATGAAATGAAAATGTTATTATGTATCTAATAATTCTCACTCTTCATCAGTTCAAACTATGTTTTTTATATAGTGTAGACATTACAAATAAAGAGAACCCTTTCCAATAGGTAATAGAAATCTTAATGATAATTATTAGTATTGTGATTAAATTTATAAACCTTTACATACTAAAGTTTTAAAATATATTATATCAGATCAAAATTAATTTTTGATGTTGCATATTTAGAAATTTTATATACCAAGCTAATTGATGGAGATCCTTCATCTAAGATAGTCTTGAAAAATAATTTAACATGAAGACATTAAATAATATGTAGGAAATTATGCTAATTTATAATCATTATTTAATAAATTGATATTCGCTCATTATCTTAGTTGCCATTATTACTTTTTAAAGTGATCCTTATCATATCAAATATTTAATCCCATTATATGGTCAATGTTACTTACCTACTTCACTATAAACTAAGAATCAATCCACATTGATTAATAAAGAGATAAAACAATTCAAGTGTGTAGACACATATAAATAATCATTAAGTTATCTACAATTTTTAATATTGACATATGTACCTTGCTTGGTCCATTAATCATTTTGTAAACTCTAAATATAAAAAATATCCTCTATTATCTCAAAAATAAATAAAATATCATATAGAAATCCCTATTTCAATCCCAATCATCACTATTCAACATACATGTTCCTATCAAACCTTTTATAGTAGTTTTATCCTTTTGGGATAATTCCATGCTAGGCTAGATAGTGTTTCCCTATAATCATGTCCACTAGTTTGTCCTTATCCCCTAACACCAACAATGACATTTTAAATTTTAAATGATCTATTTTCACCTACCATGTATTTGTAAATGTGTGTTAGTGAGAATATTTTAAATATTACCCTATATAATCACATCAATACCCCTCTAAACATCATCTATAAATAATTTGGAAATTCTATTACACACTAATTAAAATATCACTATTTATTTAAAATTCAATTATGTAAATTCTAACAAACATATTCAAAGTATAAATGTTGTTTATTTCATGAAATTGGTATCCATTTTCAAACATTTCAATTAATATTATAGTAATAGTCATATAATTACACAATCACATATCACACAATGACCCTAGGAGAGATAACTACATCAAACTAAGGCACATTTAAGCTATGTAGGTATCACTCAAATTACACAAGGTTTTATAAGAGAAACCTCTATATTCCCATAACTCTATTCCCCCATTTTAATTTGATAAATATTATGATTATTTTTAAAGAGAAAGGGTTTTTTTTATAGGTCTTTTGTGAATCAACTCAGCATACACAATTAATCAATCAACCCTCATGGGAAGTATAGACCCAAATCAAGAAATTAGTCACATAATAGACTAGGATATGGCCATATTCAATGTATAAGGTTCATTGTGATCCTTTACTCATTATGTGGACTTTTCCAATCAAAAATTAAATACCTTCTATTTTTCATGACACAGTACACATGTTATTTCAAATAGTTTCTAGTCATAGTCAGCCCACACAATAAGCATAATATTTGTTCTAGGGAGATTTACATATATAAAGGATCATTTTATATTTTATAAATTTTATAATTCTATAAAATTATGTAGCATATTATATTTTACTATCAAATCTATAAATACTAGCATTCAAATTTTTAATTTTTAATATCTATTAATTTGAGTTCATTCACTTAAAATAGATTAAACATTCTAGTCAACCCACTATTTTAATAACATTTCTTGTTGAATGTTTGAATTTATGTTGTATATTATTTCAACAAAATTTTATAATTTCACAATAATTAAAAATTCATGATTCCCTACACACAAAATTTTGATTTTATTATTTCACTTTATTTTCTATATTATTTTTTGTTAGAATTTGTGTTGTAATAGTTTTCAAACTATTTAGTGAATGCCATAAATTGTTATGCATTTTTTTATTTATAGATATCATGGAATGATGGGTTTACCCCAATACTTGTATCAATTTTATAACACTAAACATGGAATTTATTTTCCATGTACCTCATAGTATATCAAAAATGCCTAGGATCTATTTTTTATACCATAGGAAGCTTCTTTTAGCTATTTTATTTGTGTTTAACCTGATATGACCATATTACCAAGGGAATTTAATCTCACCATACACTCATATATGAGTTATTGGGATAAAGGATCATTTTTCCCTCTATATCTAGTGATATGAATAATTGGGCCAACACTAATAAATGAACAAGAAAAAAAATAAGAGATCCCACACAATCATGCAAACACCTACCTATCTCACCATTATACCTTGATTTTTTATTTTTTATATTCATGGTCATTAGTGTCATTATACATTCTAGATTACTTGTTCATTACAATCATTTTATTTTTTAAATTTATTATATATATATATATATATATATATATATATATATATATATATTTAAAATAAATTTAAAAAATAAAATGATTGTAATGAAAAAGTAATCTAGAATGTATAATGACACTAATGACCATGAATATAAAAAATAAAAAATCATTAGTGTCATTATACATTCTAGATTACTTGTTCATTACAATCATTTTATTTTTTAAATTTATTTTAATTATATATATATATATATATATATATATATATATATATATATATATATATATCATGGATAGTCAAAATCATAATGCTAATTTTTCTCTACTCATTTTATGCGTTTTTCCCATCATCATGAATGGACAAAGTGTCAAAATCAAAAACTCATGAAAAATGATCTTAATGATGATTATTATTTTGATGATGCTTATATGAATAAAAAATCAAAATTTTATGAATCTTGGGAAAAATTTATATTTAGATCAAATTCACCTCTATAATGTTCTTCAAATTCACCTTCTTCCTTCAATAATAAACTATATCAAAAAGATAAGTTCAAATCTCAAATAAAGTAAAATTTAGAGGTAAAGATATCAACAAAAGATCAAATTATTTTTAAAAAAGAATTTATTTATAAATGAATTTCAAATTAATAATTAATTTCCAAAGTTACTCATTTAAAAATAGTGTATATTTAGCCTACATGTCATAGCTCTCTCTCCTTATCATCCATTGAGGATAAACTTCCTTCCTCTTACCTTCACACTTCACAAGATATAATTGAAAGCAATGAAATTAATCTTCACACATATTATGATGTTGATCCTACTTAATCCTCATTCTTATATTCACATTATGTTACTCTTATGCCATAATATCATAATCTTATCATAGAGTTATCAAATGATGACAATACATCTCTTGATAGTGATAATTATTTCAATCAACAAGAAATAAGTAACTCATAAAATAATCAATGAATCTCTCAATATAAAGTAAAATCATATCCCTCCACCTCCCACACTTCCTCTTTATGGTTTTTGTATCTATATTAAATTAAATATACCTAGTTTTTGTACTTTTGAAACCCTTCAAGATCAAATAATTACTATGAGAAAGTCAATAGAAGAATTAAAAAAATTAAAACAAAAAAATTAGTATAAATATCATATCACTTGAAACAATTATAAAATATACAAATAATGTAAAGTATGACAATGTTAATCATGTATATTTTTTTATATATCATGTTCATCATAAGAAAATTACATCTCAAATTAAAGATTCAAAAAGTATAAAAAATACTAATAATATTCCAAGTGATATTCTAAGATAAATAATTGAAAATAATTTGATTACATTACATTCTATTCATCCTCTAAAATTATAAAAAAATACTATTTTGCATATCATAGAATGCATGGACCTCATATGGATAGTATTTTATATTTAAAGAAGAAAATAAAAAGTGTCATTGATAGTGATGATATTATAATAGATAAATCATTTAATCAACCCACTTATATTTCATCTCTTAAAGAAAAATTGTAAAAATAACATTTATAAATTATGTATACAAAGGACAATTCATAACAATAAAATATTCAAAAATAAAATTAGGTTAAGTAAGATTGATAAAAGACAAATTACCAATAGAACACTTGAAAGAATAAATTCAAGATAAGTAAGAAATCACTTTTATAAAAATGTCTCTCATGAATAAATTTCCATATAAAAATACTCCTCCAAATTCTAATAATTCAATTATTACATGTAATTCATGCATACAAGAGAAATATAGGTAAAAATTTATGGTTACATAATCCACTCAAGAAGTCAAAGAAGATATTACTTATCTTCCTAATGTTCAACCAATAATACATTATCATTCTCTACTTTAGAATCATATTCAAGATCCTAAAATTATGAACATATTCAAAAAATAAATAATATATATTGTGTAGTAAGTTTATCATATGAAAATACAAAATATAATCAAAGTGACATATCATAATTTCAAGCACAACCTCAAATGTTAGTTCTTTCCTATGACAATGATTACATTGATGACTATGATCCTATTAATACATAATATTGATATGATCCATATAATAACATGTCCTATACATAGACATCTCTTTGATATGATTCTTGGCTTATAGTTGTATTTTCCCTTTTCACATAGCCTCTTTAATTTTACTTCTTTGATAATACATCTATCCCTTATCCATATATTATTCTAACCCTTGGCTTCATTTAAAGTTTGGTCACTTTCCCTATTGATTTTTTGAAAACCAATTCAAAACTCCAAAATAACTATATTAAAAACAAAATCAACAATATGGATAATCAGATAGGAGAGATCCCAGCCAAGCTCAAAGCCTATGAGAAAAACCTCTGGGAACTAATAAAGGACAATAGAATGAAAATGGAGGAAGCTATGTCTAATATTTGTGCTGCTGCTGTCAATATTGGTAAAAGAGCCAGTGAGGAGACTAAAGCTCTGGAGGGACCCAACAAAAGAACGAGACAAAGTACTAGAAAGAAGGTAACACAAAGAGGAGCAATGCTGGTGGAAACCACTACCCAGGATTCTGTTTTGAAAGAAAAAGAAACAATGAAAATGATATTGGAACTGGATGAATAATCTGGTTCCTCTTGCTGGTAAAGAATCTGGTCTAGTTCTTTGTTTTTTTGTTGTCTTCCTATGTCTAAGGTGGTGCCAGATCTTTGTTATTTTGGGTTGTGACCGGTTGTCTTTCCGGTGGTTTCAGGTCCATTTAAAACCTATTTTTGCTACATCCTTGTAGTAGTTTTTAGACTTTGTCTGTGTTTTGGTTGCTCTATCTCTTTTCCTTGTACTAGGGTTTTGGGGCCCCTTCAAAACCTGCTTTTACCATAATCTAAAACTATATTAAAAATGCTTTCAATGCTCATTCTTTATTATATTTTCATCCCCTTCTAATTGGATTTCATTGCACTTATATGCTCAAAGCCTTTCTCTTTCCCATGAGGAACATGTAAATTTTTATCTATCTTTATCATTTAGCTACATTGATATGGACCATTTACATTTACATGGGAAGCATGTGGTTTACTTTCCCTTTTATCACTTTATGATTTATCACCTTATTGAGGGTTATTTGAATTCTTCCCATTTTATTATATTTAAGAAGCCTTACTTCTTAGCATCATTTGAAAAAAAAAATTAATTTTTAATTTTAAAAAATTAAAAAAAACATTCATACATGTCAAAAAATTAAAATATCTTCAGAAAAATTTAAAATTAGGACCTAAATTTTTTTTCAATAAATGTTAGCTTATTTATTTCCATTTTTTATTTATTTATATATATATATATATATATATATATATATATATATATATATATATATATATATATATATATATATATATATATATATATATATATATATATATATATATATATATATATATATATATATATATATATATATATATATATTGCATATTTATTAATAAAAATGCACTACTTTTCAATATTTATTTTAGTGTAATACTTTAACATGGTTTTAATATTGGGTTTCCCTTATGACCCTAAAACCTTGATAAGTTGGGGACATATCTTTGTGAAAAAATCAACAGGTATACAAAATTATATTTCCACAACCTGTCTACCATGTTGAGTTACATATCATATAAATTCTTTTATACTCACTCATACTATATGTGCTACATGAATATGTTATTTTCTAAAACTAGCATTGATATATATGGATAATATAAGGTAATTTCATTATTTATATACTTATTTTTTTACTTTATTACATAATATGTTTATAACTTGTTTATTTTCAGCATCCTTTCCCTCGTATGTTCAAATTTTTTCTTATATGGCCTCATTGTGTTATTTTCATGCGGCCCTTGGACTTTTGTGTTTATGTTAAATCCAAATATCCCTTGTATTAGCCATTAGGCCTTGTGTGATATATTATATTCAAATTACATGACATTATATGATATTTATTATACATTTATTACTTATTACTATGGTGCCATGATTGATATCATGCATTAATTATATATCATATTCTTACTTTGGTGCCATGATATAAATAATTCAAATGATTTTTATGTTATTCAATGATATATATATATATATATATATATATATATATATATATATATATATATATATCATTGAATAACATAAAAATCATTTGAATTATTTATATCATGGCACCAAAGTAAGAATATGATATATAATTAATGCATGATATCAATCATGGCACCATAGTAATAAGTAATAAATGTATAAGAAATATCATATAATGTCATGATATATATATATATATAATTTAAAAATTTGAATTTATTGCATCATAGTATTTGGATATAACATTGGATTTGTATATATATATATATACAAATCCAATGTTATATTTAAATACTATGATGCAATAAATTCAAATTTTTAAATACTACTACATGATTATATCTTTCACATATTTTTTATTTTGACATAATTTACTTGAAAGCTACATATATCATCTCAAAAGGGGGAATCATAATGGGTTTGTCTTAAGAATTCAATCCCTCCTGATAAAAATTCAAATTTATGGCATTATACGGTTTCAAAAATTATAGCATGATTCAAAAAATTGATATTATGGGTGTTTTTTACCTAGGGATATGATATATTAATGTATCTGAGTTTTTGAAGATGTCAAAATGTGGATTACATCACCATTATTTAGTTATATGGATCCTATATATTATCATAAATGAGAAACTTTTATAATTAGTACATGGATAATGGTCAACTTACATTGAGACTAGGAGGTTACCCATCCATTATTACTTATATATAGGTCTATATATAAAGGAGATGAATATATGTATAAAGGATATGAATCAATTAACTATTGAATCTTCTATTGTAATATGATGTTGGAGGTTGTCCCTTTGAAGTAAAATTATGGACTTACTCCTTCCTAAAGGTGTATTATATTATTTCTCCCTACCTTAAGGGTAATTATTTTATTTCTACATATATTTAACATTTGGGAATCTTGGCCCACCAATATCCTTTTATGTTTTTTTATCTATATTATATTATTCATATTTCCACTTATTATAAGTGTGGATCATAACAAATGGTATTAGAACATTTATTTAGGCACATATTATGGGTATAATTTGAATTTGAATAATCACTTCTATCTTACAATCTATAGCAAATTTTTCTACAATTAATTTCTTTAGTTGTAGATTATCTCAAGGATGTCAAAATTAAAAAATTGAGGTTTGATGATTGGTTTTGTAGGAGATATGGATATTTTATAGTATTTAATAAATTTGTCATATTAGATGAAATTTCAAGAATTTTCTTCAAATACTTTATTAAAGTGTATTAGTATACAATTTGACAAGTTTTGTGTGTGTTATTGTGATTTCTTTATTTTTAATATATTCACTCTATAGGCTGAAATTTTTGCAAATTTTCAACCAAATTTCTCTGAAGTTATAATAACATACACAAAATACACAATTAAAAATTTAGATTATTTAGATAAATTTCACATGAGTTATTGAAATTTTAGGTTTTTTTCATTAACCCTACTTTTTTGGGGTCATGAAGTTACAATTATTTTTAGGGGAGGATGATATTGATGCTAAATAAATATGGCTCATTTTTAAGGAGTATATATTTCAAACAATTTTATGGAAAAGATATTTATCACATTTTTTAAGGGTACTGCAACACTTTGGTGGGATGCGCTGAGAGTAAAATGATGGAAGCTTTCATGGTAATAAATGGAACAAGTTTTCATAAATCAATGTTACAAATAAGTTAAATATGATTAAAAATAAGAAGAGGATGAAAATAATGATGATGAAAATGAAGAAGATACTACATATAATGAATATGAAAAAAAAAAGGAAGAAACTAATGGAAATGAGGAGAAACATGAAAGTGATGTTGAATAAGAAGAAATAGAGCATGATTACAAGGATGAGGATGATACATATGGTGTATAATAAGTGTTCAAGGATCTGAAAGAGGAAAAATAACGGTTGGATGATAAGGGTTCAAATAATTTAACTCTTAAAAAACTAGAGTCAATTTTCCAATTTCTTGGATACATTTAACATAATAAGGTCATTGTGTCCATAAACCCAAGTAGCAAGTATAACTTCATTAATATTAATGTTTCCCAAAATCTACATGTTCAAGCAAAGAATATCAACAAATTTTAAGTAGGCGATAAGAATATTCAATTTTTAGAATATTTGAATCTTGCTATGAGTAAATATGTTTTTCATTCATATTTGTATGCTTTGGATATGAATTTTTTGGATATGGTTCCCGTATATTATTTTTTAGAGACATTAAGAACAATAAATACTAATGTGTAGAAGCATTTCATGAAGTTTTGGTACAATAAAAGAAAGTTTAATTTACAGGATATCATATTTTGAAATGCACAAAGATAAATTAGGGTAGATAATGAAGATGAGATTTAAGTGAGTGAAAAAGAGAATGAGGAATATTTAAATGAAGACATAGATGAATAAAAGGTAAATTTATAGGAACACTTCATCTACTCAAGATAAAAAGGAACCACCAAATTAAAATGTGGAAGAGGTAGAATAAAATGTTGATAAAGTCATAATAATATATCATGATACTAATTTTGAGGTATATAGACATGCACATCATCAAGAGAGGCAATAATCATGGAGGAATGTTTGAGATTGTAATATCACCAATCACATTGTCTATGCATGGAATCCAAGTAATAGCTACTATGATCATGTTTGTAATTAAAATAGTGAAATAAATAATGGGACATGAAATCTATGTGAAATAGGTTATGATTATCGATAGAATCCACAAAATAACTATTATGGTCATTTGTAGAATTAGAGTATCATAATGAAATATTAAATATGGAATAAAAGTAATGAAATAGAATATGGAAAATGGAATTAGAGGATGAATGATCATGAATGGAATAAAAGTGCCAAAATAGAATTTTGAAATAATGTTCAATGTCTATCACCTATCAAGATTACATATGGGTGGTTATATGATCAAGGAAGGAGACAAGTTTTCAATTATTTGAAGTAAAATCATTATTTTTTTTCTTTTTATGTTTCAGGGATGAAACACGTCAATGTGGAAAGGAATGTTATGTACCTATGGATATAATATATTAATTTATATGGGTTCATGGAGATGTAAAAATGTGGCACACATACCCCTTAGTTATATGGATCCATTATATTAGGATACATGAGTAACTTGTGGAATTAGTACATGGGTTAATGTTTAACCTAAATTAGGATTATGCCCCATCCATTTCTAGTTATATAGATATATATAAAGGAGATTAATATCATTGTAAAGGATATCAATCAAGTAAGTTTTGAGTATTCTATAATAAAAGTATATTTGAGGTTGTCCCCTTAGAGTGACATTATGGATTTATTCTTTCTCAAAGGACTAGTGCATGGTGTTTACCTAACTTAAGGGTAGTTATTATATTTCTACATATATTTAATATTTGGATATCTTAGCCCACCAATATCTATTATGTTGTGCTGATTTAAATTATATTCTACATATTTCTAATTATTATATGTGTAGATCATAAATTTAGGGAAACATCATACAATACCCCTTTAGGAAGGAATAACCCCATAATGTCACTTTTAGGGGACAACCTCCAATATCTTATTAAAATAGAAGAATCAACACTTAATTTATTCATATCCTTTACCATGATATTCATCTCCATTTTATATACCTCTATGTAACTAACAATGGATGGGTAACATCCTAATCCCAATGTAGGCTAACCATAACCCCATGTACTAATTCCACAAGTTACTCATTTATCCTCATATATTGGACCCATTTAACTAACTAATGGGGATGTGTGCCATATGTTAATATCTCAATCAACTCATATACATTAATATATCATATCACTATGTAATTAAATATAAGAGAGCATATATTATATTTGAAAAATATAAAATATCATACAAATATCCAAATTTACATGCCATTCATCCTTATTCAACCTACAAGTTTATTTCAAACCTTTTCTAGCAGCCTTTGTCCTTTTGGGACAAGTCCATTCTAGACTAGTGTGGCCTTTCCCCCACAATAAAATGGTAATTTTTTAAATATTAAATGGTATACTTTCCCCCTCCTATTTATTATTAAAATTTGGTTAGAGAAAATATCTGAAATATTCCCCTGTATAATCACATCAAGGCATCCCCAAGCATCATCTAGCAATCACTTGTAAATTCTATTTCACACTAAGAAAAAGAGCACTATTTATTCCAAATTTAATTGTATTACATTATTGGGATTTTATTAATATTATAGATTTAGTGATAAATTCTATCCCAATGAGCTAACTCACTAGCCCTTTTATGCAAGACTATGGTCTTCTATGCTGATCCAAAACACGTATCTAGAGACTAGTTCCTGTAGGTTTTGTTACACAGTAACATTAAACTAGTCATATTATTTATGTTAAACATGTATTTAAATATATATTAAATAAATTCAAAGATAGACTACTTTTTTCCTTGGATTACTAATCTCAATCACCATAATTATGTAGATTAATACCATTATAATTTAGAGATGTTACTTAGAAAAAGAAAATATTAGTTTAGATTTCATAGTAAATTACAATCACTAAATGCTTAACTCAACCTATAATGGATACACAACTCACCCATTCAATTGAACATGAACAAAATAAAGTTTTATAATATTCGTAACTCATATATTAAGATTCAACAAAGTACTATAAAACAATCCATCCTCCTAGTACTTTAAAATAGGGGTATTTATACTTGTTTATCCTTGACCAAGTATTTACAACATTAATGACAAAATTAATTTACCAATGAAATCTCAACTTAACAATAGTCATGGTTATTTATCAAATAACTTCTCATAAGGACTTGAGCCTTTACACCTACTATATACTCACTCTATACTAGATCCTTGTTTCCATGTGATCATCTCATTATGGGTGTAAAAATTTTGATGGATAAGGTCTAGGTGACACTTATAAATTGATCCTTAACTACTCCTACTTCCCATGTGTTCCCCAAGTCTTTTTCTATTGTTTCAAGTCCTATTCTCTAAAGTTCCTCATGACTAATTGTCCTTTTGATTGGGTCCTCTCATGTTGGTGATTCTATGCCTTAGTGATTTTGTGCCCTATAAGTTTTGTGCCACAGTGATTTCATATCATATTGTTTCTCTCTAGGCTCTTTATACACCATGCTAGTTCCATACCATAATATTAAACCATAGCTAAAATCTAGTGGCTAACATTACCCCACAATACACTCTTAGTCCATCCTAGACTAATTTTCATTGGTGGCCTCCACCAAAAATGTAGGCCCTAACTACTTGATTTGCTTCTCGACATTATCCCAATGTGATAATGTGTCGAGTAGTTTGGAAAAAAATAACTAAATGGCCTCCTTGGACTTGTTAATGTCCTCATAATAACTAAATGACTCATTATCCTTCTTGACCAATTTTCCTAAGGACATGCTCACATCCTTCTAGATGTCTTTGATCATTAAGAATTATTTGACAACCTATCCTTAGAGGGTTGAAAAACTAGCATTAAATTGTTGATTATGTGTATTGATATTTTATTCCATCATCTCCACATCCTCAAATGCTTTGGCATGCTTGACATGATCCCTTATTAATAGTACAACATCAGCCATATACTACCTTTGGGCTTCTTCTTCTTGGAACTGAACCTCCACGATCATATTTGGGTATGTTAACCATTCAAAAATTCCATCCAAAATGGGGATGACTTCTCAAATTCTCTCTAGTGTGTGATTTCAAACTTCAACTACCTAGGTGAATTACTCTATTATCTCTAGTCCTTCATCTCTAGATGGGGGTTGATCTTTATATTACTTCAATAGGATATTTACCAAGGTTTCCAATTTATCTATAGCATCCCTATTTAGAGGTACACCATTTTCCAATACTAGTTCCTATCCCAAAATTGTTTTACACATATTTGATGTTTTAATTTTCACCTATGTGGCCTCTTTTACCTACTGATTCAAAACAACCACTTCCTCATTGAACCCTTTCTTGGTATCAACTTCCTTATTATATATATCCAACACCTGGGT
>JARHVA010005710.1:865000-907500 GCA_037957365.1 Torreya grandis
GATCCACTAATATGAGTTTAAAAGGTGTGGTATGGACCATGAGTTGTTTCTTGGTTTCAGGTGTGAAATAGTCAGGCACTAAGCCAATGGTTAAAAAGGTGAAAATATCTTCCATCTCCTTAAGTACATGAGTAACACGAAAGAGTTAAACATTAGGTAAGTCATTTTTAATAGTGTGTGGTGGATCTCTAGACTCAATTTATGATAAATGGTTAGGTCCAAAATTGGATTTTCTAGGTTTGACCATGACATAAAATTAGAACTCTTAGAACAACACTATCTAATAGTAGATTCATCTATATAGCATAGGTTTATTTAATAGGTACTTCAAGGCATCATGATATATATATAGAATACAAAGTGCATTTACATTAAGTACTATCATAATTTTTCTAGAGCATATATCATCAAAAATGCTTCATGCTTTGTAGTGGTATAATTCCTTTCAACTGGAGTGAGTTTACTACTAGAAAAGTAGATTGGATGATCAAGGTGACCTTACCTTGGTTGTGAAAGAATTACACCAACTACCATTTTAAACACATCAACATATATGTGAAATGGTCTTATTCAGTTTGGAAACTAGAGACTTGGAGTGGTCAATAGTTTGTCCTTTAAATTTTCAAATGCTTCTTAACAAGAGCAAGTCTATATGAAGTGCTCGTTATGCTTTAAAATTTCCTCCTAGGGTGTGGTAATATTTTCATATCCACAGATGAATTTTTTATAGTAACATGTATGTCCTAGAAAGGCATGGACCTCACACTAATACTTGGGAATTGGGAATCAAATAATAATGTATACCTTTGATGCATCTACCAGAAGTCCATCTTTACAAATAATGTGTCCTAGGAGCACACTGAAAGGTGTAGCAAATAGGCACTTCTTTAATTTTAGTGATATTTTTAAGAATCAAGAATGCTCAAGCATAAGTAGTAGGTTAGAGCAATTATCCTTGACCAAGCCATAAAATATGTAATAATCTAAGTAGACTTGAAAAAACTTATGGATGAAATACTTAAAGTCTTCAATAACTATCTGTAAGAACACAATTGGTGTATTTTTCAACCCAAAGTGTATGATAGTATACATTAATGATCCCCATTCAATGAAAAACATAGTATTTAGTTAGTCCTGTCTAGCTATATGGCCTAATGTATCTTGAGAATCCATCTATGAAATTATATATCTCACATCCAATAACACCTTCAAGGATTTCTTTTGTGAATGGTGTTGGGAAGGGATCAATGACATAGCATGCACTAAGTACCCAATAATCCATACAAATATAGATTTTTCTACCTTTTTTATACTAATTACCATGGGATTGACCCATATAGATTCATTAATATGGGTGATTAATATATCATGCATCATACTATCAATTTTCTCTTTGATGCATGCCCATAGATTAGGATTCAATTTATATGGCCTTTTCTTGATTGGTCAAGTGCCATCAACCAGATGAATATGAATATTTCTTAGGGATGGATGAACTCCTTTCATCTCACTATAGATTATTGGAAAGACATCTTTGTATTCTTATAATATCTTGAATATCTTTGAAATTTTAGTGTCATTCTAATAATTTCCTACAATAATCATTTTCGGTTATTGATTTGTGCCAATGTTCTGCTAGATAGTTTGAATTGGCCCAAAGTAAGGATTGTTTGTATCGATATAAGTATCATGAATAGATTGTATGTTATAGTCTATAGAGACATCCAAATGGTTTAACAAAGGGTCAAGTGGATTGGATCCTTCATCTTAATCCACTTAAAACACTAACTTCTATATTTTGAGACATATTTATTCACATCAGTCCTAATTAAGGACTAGTTCTAGCATAGGAAAAATTATGCTAATGTTTTATTAAAGAGACATAGAGCTTCTTCAAGGACATGATGGATACTTCTCAGGTAATATTTAAGGAGATAGGGGTCACAAACAATATCTTCATGTATGGCTTGGAGAGTGAGGTTTAAATCCATCTTTGAAGAACAATAAGATAGTGTCAATTTCATGTTCTCCTTCAAGAGATGCCAAAATCAGGTACCCATATGTCATTCTTCATGAACATACCATTCCCATGCTAGGGTAGGTAATGTTCCATAGAATGAATGCACCCATAATTACTCTAGTCAGTATGACTCTTCATCTCTCCACATTATCTCATAAGATTCTATATGGGATTCAAGTGCTAGTACTCCATTATAGCTTATTATTCCCTTAACTTTATTATTGTGATGGAGCCAGTGATACAAGGTAGAGAATACTTGGTCCCACTAGAGGACTCACTCATGATGTTTTTACCACCATCTTTTAGTTGTAACATTAAATAGGTGAACCAAGGATCAAATATGATCATTGTCAGTGTGATAAAATTACTCAAGGCACTAGAAAAAGTCACAAACTTCCATTTATCCATAGAAGTATGGAGCCTCATTGAGAATCTCTAAAGATGCATCTCTCATTGGTCCCCTCATGACTTATATAGTAATAAGTTTTATGAACCTATGATGTTTATGGAGCTAGCATAGAATGGTCTACTAACTTCTAATGTAACTACACATTCTTTCAATGAGGTCATAATTGCTATACAACCAAAAATTATAAGCATTTATTGTAGTGCCATAAAGGGACTAAGTATCCATCCATAAAAGGTTTCATCATGAGTATGATCATGTTGCTCATCATCCTTAGTAGTGACATTATACATGTGGTTTATATCTTCTTCCACATTAGCAGGTTCAATGTATGGGGGCTCGTGTGTTTAATCAAGAAGAATAACAAAATTCTAGTCAACATTCTCAAAATTGATGTAGAAATTTTTGAAACATTAATATGCATTATTTTCATAACACTAAGGTCTCCCCAATAGAGATAGGAATTATTTGGCCTCTAAGAACTTGAGAACTTCAAAATCAAATTTGAAGGGTACTCTAAGTATATTAAACATTGCATTCTTGAGGAATCCAATTGGTAGAGCACAAGTTTTATTGGCCATAAATAGTACATGAAAGAAATGTTTTAGCATCAGACTATACATTTTTTACCATGCTTCCTTCATGAGGATGTTCACTTCAACACCAATGTCAACTAAGATGTCCCAAATTACCCAACCATAAATGGTAGCATTCACTAGTATCTCTTTGTCTTTTGGATGTGTAGGAGGAATAGGGGTATCTTGTCATCAAACATGATTCAATGAATGATCCTTGGTCTTCCAAGTCATTGGAGGTTGAGTTTTGATTGGTTCTTATATCTAATTCTTAAGCAAAACACTTAGTTATGTAATAATGTATTCATCCAACATATGCTTCCAAAGCTTATGGAAGTTATCTCACACATTGTTTTGAGGCTCTATTGCATTCTACATATCAACACATGTTGCTTCTTTGTCCTTAATAAATTGATTTTCTCCTTGGAGATCTCATACAAAATTCATAGTGTCTTGAGGTACATATTTCTATTATTGGGTTTCAAGATACTTCCTCACCCAAGGCTCCTCATGTTGTTCATTCTCAATAGGATTAGAGGTAAATTGAGATTGTCCTCCACTATATATGGTAATATTAACTTATTAAATTATTGGTGGCTCCTGAATGTGCACACCAATATGTTTTCCCAACATGAATCATACCATCACCCTTTTCATTTTTCTCCTTAGTCATAGCCATATATAAATTAGGATACTCTTCCGATTGGTGGTCTTTTTTACAAAAAGCACATGTAGGGTAGACTAGAAAATCTCTTTGATAATGGTTCAAGGATCCACATTTGTAACATGTCCTGGGTGGGAAATGACCACCTCCTCATCCTCCTCATCTAATGAAACCATGATAGCCACCATTATCTTGATTATTGGCCATCAAGGTTTGGCACATACCATGTGCACATGTTTCATGGATGTAACTAATTAATCAATAATCATTAGTTTCATGTGTGTAAACATTACATATTTTACAATATTTAAATACCTTCAAGTGTGTATCTCATTTTAAAAGAGGGTAGGACTATACATTGTGAGCCTCATGGCATATTTCACATGACTAATTCAATATAACATTGATGTTTTTATGTAGATAGTTACTTTGGGTGTGTCCTTCAGACTCATAATCAGTACACCAAAGGCCACTATGAGTATCATGTGCATTATTTATAGTTAACTTCTCAAGATACAATTTTATTGAATATATCTAGGCATCCATGAAAGGACTAATCCTAGTATCAATAATACTAATCACTTTACCACAAAGGGCACCTTCTAAAGCCTCACGTGAGCTAATGAAGGTCTTATGAGATAAAGTTCATCAAAATAGAAGTAACAAACCTCCCACAAACCACTGTACATGGTGAGTAGCATTTATTTTAAATTATAATTTTGATAAAAATGTTTTGAACCTTAAATCATACTCTCTCACACTTTCATTAAGTTTTTATTTTATGTCCTTCAGTGTAGCTATGCTTTATTGTTCAAATTCAAAAATATCAAATTCTTGAAGGAATATTATTTTAAGTTTTTCCTATTCAACCACTAATTTTTTAGGGTTGAACTTTCTATATCATTTATGCACTCGATCCAATAATATAGTTGTGTATTGAGTTGATTTTCTCTCATAAGAATTGATACCCCATGCCTTTTATGTGTCTTCACACTTATGGACATTATCTACTACATTCTACATGCCTATATATTTATGTAAGTGTAGTGTCATTTCATAATATGACATTATCATCTAAGGTGATTCAATTGGTGGTTGTTGAGAACCACTAGATCATATACATTGAGGGGGAAGTCCACTTCCTCCTGTACCACCACCTAGTCCACCTTTATCACCTCAAATAGTAATGCTCATGACAGGGGGCATGGTAGCCAGTAGATCAATTAAATTTTGGCATGTAATCTATGTACCTTGAAGGCCAAGTACTCTAAGTATCCCAAATTATGCAAAGAGATTCCCTTGAAGGGGGAAGAAAATCTTTAAGTCTATATGATTGTCAATTAGCTCAGTTCTAATACACCTTATAGGTTCAATATTTGATTCCACACTATCTATATCCCAATTAATATATACATATACATGTGTGTGTGTGTGTGTGTGTGTGTGTGTGTGTGTGTGTGTGTGTGTGTGTGTGTGTGTGTGTGTGTGTGTGTGTGTGTGTGTGTGTGTGTGTGTGTGTGTGTGTGTGTGTGTGTGTAGTTTGATTCAAAAGCAAGAGCATGCACTATGGTTTAGGTGCCTAGTTGGTTCAAACATAGTTCTTTAGGTTCTATCATCTGGATGATTTCTCCTTTGTATGATAAAAGTGGCATGGGGCATGGTCCAAAAGTGATAAGGTCTTCTACATGTGTTTATTCTTCCCTACAAACCCTAACAACACTTCTTGAGTTCTCTTGGTCTCTTCCCACATCACTTACTCTTATAATCTTTTATCTATTTTCTTCATATTTAAACTTCCATAATTCCCTCTAACTGGCTACCATTTTGAAACCATAATATTTTACCAACTCTTATTTACTCCCCTTCCAAATGTATAGCTCATGCAAAAATGGATTTATCTCTCCATTGACATACTCTCAAGTCCACAGTCAATAAATAATTTTTTGATTTCTAAAGAGAAATTTCAAATGTAACAACCATGTAGTTTTTTGAGGAACTAGAGCTTGGCTTCTTCAAGACATGAATAAGTAGTTACAACATACTCTAGAAAGTAGTTATTCAAAACTCATCTCCACCAAATGTTTATAGCTCACATCCATATAGTTTCAAGTCATGGTAAATTAGTTTATCATTTTAATGTTCAAGACTATCTTCTCCCAAGGTTTCATGATCATACTTGAGCATACATAGATATCCAAGTGTGAAAATGAACAAGGATTTCAAAAAATAAAGTTTCATGCAATGCACTATAGAGATTCTACTCTACCTTCTATTTTCTGGAAACTCTTGGTTCAAGGTAAGGAACTATAGAATTATCTTCAAATCCTATAATCCATTGTTCAATAGTCTTAAGGGTGATATTCTCAAACTTCTTCCATGACTTTGTAGCAAGTGTTATGGTTCAAAAAAATGGAACCAAAATGTTGGTTTTTTAATCTTATTATATCTTTGGCACTAAAGTGTGACCCAATGAGCTAATTCATTATCCCTTTCACACAAGAATATATACTCACCCAAAATGTGTAGCTAGAGACCAATTCCCACAAGTTTTATTACATAGTAACATTATCTTAGACATATGATTTATGTTAAACATTTATTTAACTATATATCATATAAAGGAAAATATATACTACTTTGATCCTTAGAGAACTAAGCTTGATCACCATAATTACATAGATTAATTTCATTGCAATTCAAAGTTGTTAATTAGAAAAAGAAAAAAATAGTTTAGATTTCATACTAAGTTCCAATCAATAAATGATCAACTCAACCTATCATAGATACACAACTTACTAATTCAATTAAACATGAACACAGTAATGTTTATAATATTCAAAACTCATATATTAAGCTTAAATAAAGTACTATAAAAAAATCTATCCTCCCAATGCTTTATGACAAGTGTATTTATACTTGTGTATCCTTGACCAAGTATTTTCAATATCAATGACATGATTAATTGACCAATGAACTCACAATAAAATAATAGTCATATCACTCTATCAACTAACTTCTCCTAGGGACCTAGGCCTTTGTGCCTGTTATATACTCACTTTGTGCTAGATATTTTCTTCCATGTGTTCATCTCCTTATGGGCTGGTGTAAAACTTTTTATGGATAAGGTCTAGGTGACCTTATGAATCACTCCTTAACTTCTCCCACTTTCCATTCTCTCCCCAAGTTTTTTGATATTGTTTTGATTCCTATGCTCTTGAGTTCCTTATGACTAATTATCCTTAGGTTGGGTCCTCTTATGTTGGTATTTTCATGCCTTAGTGCTTTCACACCCTACAGGTTCCATGCCATGGTGCTTTTGCACCATAGTTTTCCACTCTAGTCTCTTATGTTGTTCCAGTTCTACACCAAAATGTCAAAACATGACCAAAATCTAGGGGTCAACATGCATTCTAATAGTCATAATCCAAGTTTGAATATTTTTTATTATACGTAAATGAAATCCACTATCAAAAATTTCAATCAATATTCTAGATATAATCATATATTTTCACAATCATGGATCATATAGTCACCTTATAATGGAGAACTACGATGGTCTAAGACCCATTTGGGCTATGTAGATAGCACAAAAATTATGTAGGTTTTTTTAATGTAGTTTATCTATTTCCCTAACCCTATTCCCCAATTTACATTTTATCTCTATCATGTTTATTATGTAGGAGTAAGGGTTTGTGTTTTGTAGGTCTTATATGCATCAAATCAGCATACATAATTAATCATCCAAACCACCTAGGTAGTTTCATACACCTAGATTGATAAATTAGTTGCATAATCAACCAAGACATGACTAAAATCAATATACAAGGCCACATTATGTTCATGTCCTCCTCTAGAATTTTATAATCATAAATCAAATTATTTAATTTGGTCATGACATAGTACATAAGTCCTTTTAGGTAGTTTCTAGTCATAGTCAATAGAATATATATTTTAGGGAGGTTTGTATATTTTTAGGCTCATATAATATTATTATCAAGTTTCTAATTTTTTATCAAATTTTATTTTACTATTAGATCTATAAATACCACCATTCAAATTTTAATAGTTTAATATATATTAATTTGAGTTCATTCATTTAAAATAGATTAAATAATGTAACTGTTGACACTTGGATTTTCACCCTTGAGGAGATGCCTAATTATCCTCATCCAAGTGGCACCATATATACATTTCTCTTTCTATGGGAGACAATATTGAGAAATGAATCTCTAGATGAGGGGTTAGCTCCCCTTGATACACCTTTAAAGCTCTCTCTCTCTAACTTAGTAACTTGGAGATGAAAATGGATTCATAAAAACAACTAAGAAAATAAAAGGGTGATGTACCAATGTATAATGTCCTCATTATTTACCTAAAAATACTACTTAAAGACAATAAAACATATATAACAGGAAACTCACAACCAAGATTTCATTGCTACATCAATACTTCATATGTTAGATTCAAGAAGATATTTGATTCTTAGGAGGGAAATGAATCATTAAAAATATGGATAAATTAATTAACAACTTCTAAGATACCTATACACTTAGAAAATAATACTAAAAAAGACATACAACAATCTAATTTTTGCAAATGAGTAGACCATCAAGAGTACAAGCTAGAAAAGACAATCTTTTAATAGACTAGACCAACAAAAATCAAGTCTTTACTCAATACTAAATAATGTGAGTGGTAATAACACTTGTATATTTCCTCAAGAGTCTTTTAAGTACAAATTCAGCCATAGTTTCCCAATCAACCAATAGAGGCTTCTCAAAAAGAGTCAAGAGAATGCATATTTATAGATTTTGAGAGGAGGAACAAGCAAGGGAAGTCCAAGGATCACTTGGACATGTGTCACCTTGAAATAATAAGTTACATTTTCATTTGGAAGATATTTGGGGTGAGATATTCCATGTCATAGAGGTCAACTTGTCTAAAACAAGTCATTATAATGGTGAAAAGTAGCATAAAACCTATAATTCTGGCGTAAGAAACTACCTTCATGATTTAACTTCCAAAACTACCCTATCTTTGTATATGGTCAGGTAATATGGTTGGTATGAGGAAGAGGGGTTACAAAAAAGTCCCCATATGCATTGGATTTATCCCTGACCATCCCTATTCTTGTGGACATGTAATATTATCCTTGGTAGTTTTAAAATGGCTCTTTTCGATGCACCTTCTACACTTGGCATTCAAAAAGTCCCAATTTTAAAAAATGATCCATTAAAAATATTTCATGACACTTTTTAAGGTAATCCTATCATCATTTTTATGAAAAAACGTTTAAAAGGATTACTTAGTTTCTTTTCACCACATTCCCTAAGTGTTCACTAGCTAGTTCACTAGACTAGATGAAAGTAATAGCATGATTTGGGAACTTATGGGATTATTAATGAGATTAAATTAATTTTTGGATTTATCTCAAGTGTAAATATTCAGTCCAAAATTTGCTTCATCTTCTAACTCCTCCTATATCCTACACACCATACAAAATGGTCAAAATAATCTTTATTTTGGCCTATTCATACACCTCCACACAAATGACTCAGATGTGTAGAATATCTAGAGATTCCTTTACATCATCCAAGTGGTTTCATGTCAATTCCATTTTATTTTTATACTCAAAATTATTCATCTCCTCAATTGGGTCACTGTAAGGGTTTTGCAAGGGTTTTGAGTGGCCTAGACTCTTGACCTTTGTTCATTAAGTCCAAATGTTGAAAATAATTTTAAATTACACTAAGGAATATTCAAGTACCTTATCTAAATTATCCAAATGTCTTAGGGTCCCATGAAAACATTCATGAAAGATATGACTGATGGAAGTTGACCTTTGAATTGCTTTCATTCTTCTTGTGAGGGTTTTAGTATGTCTATGGTTAGAGATGGCTTCTTGTGGACTTTATTTGTCAAACAAAAGATTTATCACCTCTATATCTGACATATAAACATGTTCCAATCCTTTTTATATCTCACCAAGAGACCAAAATAGAGATGACACCTATTTTAGGATAAGACCTATGCTTTGCCAATATGCCTATTTGCACTTTGTAAACCAAAAGATGATAATTTTCACTTTTAATGAATTTATATAGAATTAAAAAATCCTATTTACCCCCATATTCATAATACAAAACACTATAGTTATTATATAAGGTTATAACTTGGAATGACATCTCATTTGGGGTTGGGTTTGTATGCTTTCCTATTAGGTTTGCCTACAGACTTTCTTTTCCAAACCATCCCATTCAAATTAAAACCTTATATGATGGTTAATTATGATATATCATGCATTACCCAGATATTAAAACCTTTAAAAATGATTATATTGACATTTGGTTCACTATCTAACACTTTTCCCAAAAACTATCATTCTTGTACATGAAGAGACCGCCCCTACTCTAAGATAAAATAGAGAGTATTAGGCCTATTTTCTTGAGAAAATTGAATATTTTTTGATCTCCAATAGTAATAATTACAAAATTTACTAAATTTATTTTTTTGATTCCATGTTCATGGGGGTCCAACCATCTCAATCTTCCGAAAAAAGGGGCAAAAAACCTTTTTTTTGCATATTTTACACAAATATCCCTATAATTGCTACCTCTAAAAAATTTTCATACTCATAATTTTATAAAAAATGGTAATCATCCTAATTTAAATCTCATGGAGCTTTGTTAACTATCTTAGACCCCTCTTGTTAGTGAAAACACTTGTTTCCCCTTTGAGCCAAGGGTCTTCTAACCTACCTATACAGACTGAGACATAATTTGTATAGGTGAAAAGGTATTTGGGAATGTAGTGAGTGTTATAGGAATGAGGAAACCTTAATTTTATTCTAATTAAACATCCTTCATTTTTTTAACCTTTCTCCACACTTAGCATTTCAATCCTTCACCTTTCACTCTTGTCACTACCTGCTAAGGACTGAAACAACCTTCATGAACACATTAGTTTTGGTTAAGGATCATGGTAGTGAAGGTTATAAGGGTCATTTTATCCATTTTACATGCATATCCTTCACTCATCTTGTCTAAAGTCCTCAATCATCTTATATACTCCCATGACCTGACTATGTCATGACTTTCCTGTAGGACTATAAGTGCATATTTTGCCTTTACAAGAGGTTTCTAAGGTGGGTATTTAGCATCTTAATCATATGAAATCTTTTATTTATCCTCATATCATCACATTAAATCATTCCACCTAGTTTTAAGCTTAATTATATCACAAAATACCACCTTATTCTTGACTAAGACCAATTTCCCAATATCTATGTCTATAGGTGCATAATCCAAGGCTTGTAGGTTGTATTTAAGATCATTTGGATCCTATTAGGGGTGTATAAATCTTGTTTATATTGAATTTATATTTATATCACTCACACTAGGACCTATTTCCTTCTTAATAAACCTCAACACCATCTCTTTTTGCCAATCATTTAAAACATTGCCTTCACTATATACTCTACCATATGTACGGACAGGGGATAGGCTTAAAAGATCATTTCATGTAATATAACTCTTTTTCATGACCTGAGTGATCAATATTTATTTTTATATCCTTTGTAACTATTTCCCCTTCCTATACATGATCTATAAATTCTTATGCATAGTGTTGGTGGTAGCCTCCTTCCAAATCCTATAGACAACACTGTCTACTTTTAGTGGGTTTCTAGATAACTTGGAGGAGTTCAAATTATACCTTGTTCTTTTCCTAGTGACCTCAAGATTTTAAAGTACATTATTTTCAGATAAGACTACTAAGCCAAATAATTAGGGGCACTGAAATAGTATTTGGTCATGATACATACTATCCCAAAAAACCTTGAGGACATCTATTTGGTCCATTTAGGGACTGAGAGACCAAAACTTAGTCACTTCCCTTGCTCAGCAATTCCATCTTTTCCAATACTCTTGAGGAGGAAGCTAAGTATATTATGGTGAATTCAATGTATATAAATTGAAAATGGACCTTTAAGACCATTTCACATTCTTCAATGCTCCCCTGTCTACTGTCCCTGACCTCTTATAGGTTGGAATGTGGTGAAGTGGGTAGTGAGGGAAAAAAATAGTCGAGAAGATGCATATTTTAGGCCTCATAAGAAGGCATATGTCACCACACATATTATTATGACTATAAAATCTTTATCACACATCCAATTACCTCATGTTGATGTGTAGGATTATTCAATAACATCTATAGGTGCACCCTTTTGAGAAATAGGTAGTATACTGATCCAAAGTGGGAAACAAGCCTAGGAAAGGCTTTATTATATGATTGATGCCTTTAAAAAAAATTAATAATGGATAAACTACAATAATACATTTTAAAACATGTATAAACATCTACAAAACATGAACTGATTAGACTAAAACAAAAGAATTGAGATAACTGCAAATAGTGACCCCTCTCACAGTTACAAACCCAAAAAAGGTTGTCTGGAGTGTTAATTTTTGTTCATAAAGGAGGAAGAACCAAAACACAAAATATTTTAATGGATATTAATTACACTCAGGTTAATATCCACCCCCAAGATAATTTCCTCCAACTCAAACTGTGCAACCCATAGTGAGTGCTTGAAGTTGACCTTCCTTTGCATGCTAAGATGAAATGGAAAAAAAATGAGTTACAAATGCATATTTTTCATTCTTATTTAATTTAAAATGTTTAAATTGGTGTGGGTAGGTTAAGAGATACCCCACCCACATTTTTAGTTAGAGATCAGATCATGGGGACCGTACAAGTGCCCAAAGAGGCCTAAAAACAAGGAGAAATTCCCATTTTTTTATTGTAACTAAATCTTAGACTATCACATACCTAGATATAACATTATCTTACCTCTCCCACATTAACCATATATTTTTAATGATTTTATCACTTTAGTCATCCATACAAGTCCTTCTTCTTAGCTCAAAAGTGGGCCCACAAGGCATTTTTTGCATATTGAATATGGTAAATGCAATTTGATGACTTAGAAAGATCCTAAATCTCATTTAAACCCATATTAGTACTATAAAAACATATTTTATTCCTTTAACCAATTTTTAACCTATTTTCTTAGGGTTAACTTTCATTAACTTGACCAGTACAAAGGGCTAGACTTCGGACCAAGACTAGGCTAGGAAATAGTGAACATCTAGATCAAAATGAAACCCCTATAAGACATGGAAAAACTCATAAAAAGTTTATAAATTTAGGGGTTGACTCAAATTTGACCAAATGTCAAATTTGGTCAACATTTTTGGCAACTCTTAGGGGTAACATGCTTACATATGTTAGAAACTAGTAGCCTTATCCAACCAAGGGCCAATAGATTCAATGGATTCTTGAAGATGACTAACAAGGGCATGCCAAAAAAAAACATAAATAAAACACACCACAAAGAAACAAAAAAAATAACATTAAAATACAACACAAAAATAGACAAGGATAAACTCACACCTGTATATAAGCACTTAGGGAACATAAGGAAAACAAGAAACTATGTAAAAGGGAAGAGGATAACATTAGTAACAATGCTTGATGTGTATCCCATTTACTAGTATATAAAGATCCTCTCCATCCAAATTTGAAATTTGGAAATCATTATGTGACTTGCATTGAGTGATCACATATGGGCCACTCCACAAAGCATCAAATTTTGTGTGTCTTCTAGGTTTGGCCCTATCTTCATCTTATTTTAGGACAATGTCTCATTTCTTGAAACTTTTTTTTCATGGATTTATTATCAAAATATTTCTTTTTTTGTCTTGGTGAGTGGTCATAGTTTGCATATCTTGATCTATTATCTCCTCAAGAACCATTAACTCACACAACCTAAATTTTATGCCCTCATTAACCATGAATTTTAGCTGATAGGTGAGGTCTAAATATTTTAACTCAAGTGAGATAGGAATCATAGCCTTCCTTCCATACACAAGTGCATATGATGAGTTCCCAATTGCTCTCTTTGGGGTGATCCTATCAGCCCAAAGGGATATCTTTAACTTAGAATGCAAATTCCTTTTATTCTCTTCTAATGTTTTCTTTATGATCCTAATTAGATTCTTGTCTTTAGACTCAGCTAGTCCATTTCCTTAGGGATAATAGTTGGAGGAGGTTCTAAGATAAATGCCATATTTCAAAGCCCATTCACTTGTCCTTGCTCCTAGGAAGGCTAATGCATTATCTGAGATGATTTTTGATGGAGCTCAAAACCTAGTTAATATAAGCTCATACAAGTCTAGGACTAAGTTTTCATTTTCCTCTTTAAAAGCTATAACCTCCACCTATCTTATAAATTAATTAGTGGTAGTCGACACCCATTTGTAGCACACACTAGAAGGTGGATTGATTAGGCCTATGAAATCCAAACCCAATTGCATAAAGGGTTATTCAACCTAGATTAGATGAATAGTAAATCTAGCTAGATTTTTTTTTCAATCAAAAAGATCACACTTTTGGAATTTTCTTACCCAAGCATGGGTGTATGAAACAAACTAGGCCAAAAGTAACCAGCCCTCATAATCCTAAAAGTTGTAGTTCTTGGAGCAAAATAACCACCAGCTAGTCTATCATGGAATTCATATAATAATTTTTCAATCTAATCCAAACCAAGAGACCTCAATAACACACCTAAAAAATCCTTCTTAAATATCACTCCATCAACAAGTGCATAAGGAATGGATTGCAATGTAAAATACCTTATTCCAGCTTTATCAAGACCTTGTAGACACTCACCAGTTTGAAGAAAATGAATCATGTCTTGTGTCCATCTCTTCACGGTTGAATGTACAACTATTATAGGGTAATTATAGAGTGCCAAAACAACCTCCATTTTCTCTTTAAAGTCTGAATCAAGATGTTTACATAGTCCTTTTCCCTACACTAGATTGGTTTTCTTGATATCCACATCATACTCCATCACTTTGGTGATCAAACCTACCCTTTTTTCATTTAAGTATCTACTGAATATAAATTAATTTACACTAGGATGAGGCACAATTATGTTAAATTTTTAATTTTATAGCATGTCTCTAAACTTCTTTAGACTCTTAACAATTGAAAGCACCTTTTTCTCAACATAAGTATATCTTACCTCATAGCCTTCTAAACATTGGCTAAAGAAGGAAATAAGTTGTTCCAAATTCTCATCATTTTATTGGGTAAGAATGGTATATATTACATCCTCATTTCTAAAAGTATATAAGGTGAAATCCTTGGAAAATTTTGGGATTGCAAGAGTAGGAGCTTAGGAAATAACTTATTTGATTTCTTCAAAACTTTCCTTTCTCCTTCTTGTCCAAGTGAACATTTCATCCTTTCTTAGCATGGAGGTTAGAGGCTTGACCAAGATATAAAATTTATGAATTAATATTCTTATAAAATTGAGCTTACCAAATAAACTTTTTAAACCTTTCTTATGCTTAGGCAAAGACAATGTCAAGATGGAATTTACTCTCTCATGATCAATGGACAAGCCTTTGTTGGAAATAATATGTCTTAGTATCTTACCTTCATGGACAACAAACACACACTTATTTGGGTTTATATATATCCCATAATCTCTACACCTCTCAAATATTTTATTTATGTGCTTCAAATGATCATTTTCATCCTTGGAGAAAACTATCATATCATCAAGATAAACCAATACAATGTCATTGATTAGTCTTTGAAAAGCCATATCCATTACACATTAGAAATTAGTTCCAGAATTTTAAAATATAAATGGAATATTACTATAGTAATATGTGACCTATTTTGTTGTTAAGGTTGTATTTTATTGGTCACTTTCCTTCACTAAAATCTGATTGTACCCAAAATAACCATCTAGGAGAGAAAATTTCTCACTACCTGCCAAAACTTGTAGAATTTTCTCCATAAAAGGGAGGGGATAATGATATATGATAATGGGTATTGATGATCACTAAAATATATGTTTTTAGGACTTGATCATGGATTTCTTGGTCAAATTTTGCCCTCTAACTTCATTCACAACTAGCTCACTATCTCCATACACTTGAAGCTCTCTAATCCCTATTTTCCTAACCCACTCAAGGCCATGAGTAAGGGATTAGTATTCTAATACATTAAAATTTAATGATAATTTTAATCTAAAGGTTTTAAATTACCTTTCCTTTGAATTTGAAACCAACATTTCTCCGCTACTTGCCCCAATCTTGCTTCTAGACCCATCAAAGAAGAGCTACCATAAACCATTCACCTCTTCACTTGGATTCACTAGATTGGGTATGAATTAATAATTATCATGCATATATTAAACTAAAAGACCATATTATTCAATAAACTTTTAATTATCATTCTCATAGTGTTCATTTCCCTATTCATCTAGGAACAAATCAAAAACTCCCTCAAGGGAAGATGATGGAGATTGGTCAATGTGAATCTCCTCTTCATCAATGATGGCATAGTTAACATTTTATAGCTTATATGAGTATGGTTCCAAGTGATATTTTTGGATAGTTTTAGATTAATTTTTCACCTTAGTTCCATATGTTGTCCTATACACCATGTAGAACCAATTAGCTACCAAGTACCCAATTATTTTAGCTGTAAAATCTCTTGACAAGCAAAGGGCAAAGTATGGAGGTAAATCTGCCACAACCACATCATAAAGAATAAGAAAATTATGAAAATAATAAAGTATCAAATTCAAATTTTTTATTATCCCCAAATTATTGGCTGGTGTTCCATCCAATTGTAAGACTCCCTTAGTCATTGGCTCATACTTTAGGCCTAGTTTATCTGCTATACATTTGGATATAACTAAACTACTAGCCCAACTATCTATGATGAGATTATGAACCAATAAATAACCAATGATTATATATAGACAAAAATTACTAGTCTTCTCATTCTTATTTACTTGACCATCAATTTATTGAGCCCCATTCACTAAGACTACATTGTCATGTCTAGATGGGCTAGCTTGCTTACCCAATTCATGTAGTTCATTTTGACTTATATCTTTCTACCCTAGCATTTTCAAGGAGTCCCATAATTATATATTAATTTTAAGCTTCTTCATCTATTCTACCACATTTATATGAGGATTATTCACATTAGGAAACTCTTTTAGAGCACTAACACCTTGTGATGTAGCTTATGTAGGTGGAGGTGTAGGAGTTGGCTTTATGTTTAGAAATCTCTAACTTTCTTGTACTTTAAGAGTTGTATTGGACCCATTCACCATTGTAGATGGTTTATGGGTCAAAAAAGGTCCTTTATTGGCTCCTTGAGCTTCTTAAATAGCCCTCCTCTTGGATCTATTGTTGGAAGCTAGACTAGAATTGATGTTGTTTGAGTTTGCCAAGCGATTGATGACAAAAAAACTCTCCATCCAAGTAATTTCTGAGAGTAAAATCATATTTAACTTTACCATTTTCAAATCCATGTTCCATTGGCATTTTAAATTTTGTAAGTTTCAAAACTTGATCTCCTTGCATTCCCATAGCTTGATTGTGTATTTCATTTGCATATGCAACCTGCTATTTACCTTGTTCAAAAGATGGATATCATGGTTGTTCTTGAACTAGATTATTTTGAGTGGGAAAAATTTCCTTGAAAGCTGAGGGAACATAGGGATTATATATTTGATAAGGCCTAGCTTGGGTGATTTGACCTTGCCCATGGGCATTGACCTGAAAAGGAGGTTTATTGGCTTGTCTAAACTAATTGTAGGACTGATATGGCCTATAAATTTTGGCTTGTTACATTTTTATGGAAATAAATTCATTAGTGACACTTTATAGTAAACTTTTAACCTCACGGATCTCATTGGAAAGAAGCATGTCAGACTTTTCACTACTAGGTGAAGGACCTAAGGTAAGAGGAGCAACTTGGCTAGGAGGTTATAAATTAGGGGTTGTATTCCCACCCATAGATTGAATCATCATAGACACATCACTATTCAATTCCTTTAAGTAGTAAAAGAATACATAGTTTGGAGTAGGTCTCACAAGAGCTAGGATCCTATCCCACTTTTTTTAAATCAAGTATTAAAATCCTACATAAAATCATGTGGTTCCCTCTTAAAAGTGGTCAATTTCTCATCTAGAGACAAGTAGTCACTCTTCTCCGCAAACCTATTATTCAATAGATCTCCTAATTCACCCCATGAGCCAATGAAATTTTGAGCTAAGGTACCATACAAATCCAAAAATTTGTGTTTAGAGGAAAAATACAATAATATAATAGCAACATTCTCTTGGGTAATGTTGTGGATATTACAAAAAAAATTATGTTTTTAATATGTTCAATTGTAGTAATAGGAATATGACCACTAAAATATGGAACACTCTTAAGGGCTGCTCCTAGAATTTGATCATATTGAGCAAGATTCAAAGGAGATGATCCAGTGAAAGGCATAAAGGGTTGAATTCTAGACATCTTGGAATGATCACTATAGATTCTCGGAAAGGAATGTAACACAAACATTGAATCTTTAAACACAAAATCTCTTTTATAAGGATGAGTGTTTACAAACCCAAACCTTTTGGTGGAATATGGAAGTAGTTACATAAACTCAAAAGGTATACCTTTAGAACCAGACCTAGTGGTTACCTTTGTCATGGAAAAAATTATTGATCATCAACCAAAGGCTTTAATTCTTTAATGGTGTCACCAGGGATTAAATGTAGATGTTTTTTTTAACTTAAACTATATGAAGACCAACACCAATCTTGAACAATCTTCTAGGACTTAGAAGTCCCATCGAACATGCCAAAAATTGTTAACACTTGGATTTACACACTTGAGGAGATTAATAATTATCCTTATCCAAGTGGAACCATGGAAATATTTCTCTTTCTATGGGTGACAATATTGAGAAATCAATCTCTAGATGAGGGGCTAGCTCCCCTTGATGCACCTTTAAAGTTATCTCTCTCTCTAACTTAGTAACTTGGAGATGGAAAGGGATTTATAAAAATAAATAATAAAATGAAAGGGTGATGCACCAATGTATAATATCCTCTCACTTGAATTAAAACTACTATTTAAAGATAATAAAGCATCTATTACACAAAACTCACAACCTAGGTTTCATTGCTACATCAATACTTCATATGTTAGACTCAAGAAGATATGTGATTTTTAGGATGGAATTGAATGATTTAAAAGATTTATATAGTCATGAACCAATTATAATATACCTATACACTTATAAAATAATAATATAAAAGACCTGTAATAATCTCCTTTCTCTAAATTGGTAGACCATCAAGAGTACAAGCTAGAAAAGATAATCTTTTCATAGAATAGACCAACAAGATTCAAGTATTTAATCAATAGTGCAGAATTTGAGTGGAAATAACACTTTAATATTTATTCAATAGTCTCTAAAGTATAAATTTTTCAATATTTTCCCCATCAACCAATGGAGGATGCTCAAAAATAGCCAAGAGAATGCATATTTATAGCTTTTGAGAGGAAGAGCAAGGGAAGTCCAAGGGTCACTTGGACATATGTCACCTTGAAATAATAAGTTAAATTTTCATGTTTAAGATAGTTAGAGTGAGATATGGCATGTCATAGAGTTAAAATTATCCAAAATAAGTCATAAAAATGGTGAAAAGTGGCACAAAATTCATAATTCTGGCATAGGAAATTGCCTTCATGATTTGCCTTCCAAAAATACCATATATATATGTATAGTTATGTGTGATGGTTGGTATGAAAAATATGGGTAAAAAAAAGTCCCCACATGTATTGGATTGATCCCTAACATGCAAAATCATCCTTGGCAGTTTCAAAATGGCTCTTTTCCATGCATCTTCTAGACTTGGCATTCAAAAATGATCAATTTTCCAAAATTATCCATGAAAAAGAGGGAATGACACTTTTAAAATTTTCTCCTATCATTAGTTTTAATAAAAACCTTTAAAAGGCTTCCCTAGTTACTTTTCACCACTTTCCCTAAGTGTTCATTAGCTAGTTCACTAGACTAGATGAAAGTAAGAGCCTGGTTTGGGAATTAGGGGCTGATTCATGAGATGAAATGAATTTTTGGAGTTATTTAAAGTTTAAATCTTCATCCCAAAATTTTTTTCATCTTCTAACTCCTCCTATATCTTACACACCACACAAAATGGTTAAAATAACCCTTATTTTGGCCTATTTCATACATCTCCACATAAATGAATCACATGTGTAGATTATAAAAATAATCATATGCATCATAAAATTGGTTTATTTTCCACTCCCTTGTATATGGATACTCAAAATTATTCATCTCCTCAATTGGGTCACTGTAAGGGTTTTGCAATTATTTTGAGTGGCCTGGACTTTTAACCCTTGTTCATAAAGGTCAAATGTTGAAAATCCTTTTAAATACCATTGAGGAATCTTAAATTACCTTATATAACTTATACAAATGGCTCAAGGTCCCATGAAAATATTCATGTAAGATATGAGTGATGGAAGTTGACCTTTGAATTGCTTTCATGCTTCCTATGAGGGTTTTAGTATGTTTGGGGTTAAATATAGCTTCCTATGGAGTTTCCTTGTCAAAAAAAATATTCCTCACCTTTTTATCTGACCTATAAACATGTTACAATCCTTGTTATATCTCACCAAGACCCCAAAATGGAGATGGCCTCTATTTTAGGACTAGACCTATGCCTTGCCAACATGCCTGTTTGCACTTTGTGAACCAAAAGATGATAATTTGAACTTTAAATTAATTATTACATCATTAAAAAATCCTAATTACCCACATATGAATCATACAAAAGACTAAAGTTCTTATATATGGTTATAACTTGGAATGTCATCTCATTTGTGATTGGGTTTACATGCTTTCCTACTAGGTCTACATGAAGACCTTCATGTTCAAACCATCTTATTATAATTAAAAAAATTTAGGTTGTTTTATTATTCTCTTCCATGTTTTTTCCAACTATTCCAAACTTTCCAACTGATTATATTGACATTCGATTCACTATCTAACACTTCTCTCAAAAATTGTCATTCTTGTACATGAAGAGACTTCCCCTACTCTGAGACAAAATAGAGAGTATTAAGCATATTTATTTGGGAAAATTGAATATTTTTTTATTTAAAAAAATTAATAATTACCAAATATACCAAATTATTTTGTTTTTTTCATGTTTATGGGGTTCTAACCATCTTAATCTTTCTAAAAAAGGGGCAAAAAACCCTATTTTTTGCATGTTTTGCTCAAATCTCCCTATAGCTACTACATCCACAAAAATTTCATGATAATAAGTTTCTAAAACATGGTTATCATCCTAATTTAAAGATAATTTAGCTTTTTGAACTATCTTATTCTCCTCTTGTTATTGAAAACACTTGTTCCCCCTTTGAGCCAAGGGTCCTCTAACCTACCATTATGGATTGAGACATACTTTATACAGGTGAAAAGGTATTTTTGAATGTGGTGAGTGTTCCAATAATGATTAAACCTTAATTTGATGCTAATTAAACATCCTTTATTTTTAAAACCTTTCTCCTCCTTTTCTCCATACTTATTATTTCAATCCTTCACCTTTCACTTTTGTCACTGCCTACTAAGGACTGAGACAACCTTAATGAAAAAATTAAGTTTGGTTAAGGATCATGGTAGTGAATGTTATAAGGTTAATTTTATCCCTTTGAGAGGCATAACCTTCACTCTTCTTTTCCAAAGTCTTATTTCCCATTTTTGGCCCACATACTAAGCTAGGTCCAAGTGGATCAAGTTTATATGGATGAGAAAATGAATAGTTGTCCCAGATGAAATGAGTGGACGAGAGAGATCTTATAGTGCTCATAAATATTTTTAAAACACTTTAATTTTTCTTAAAGTGAATTTTGTCAAATTCTAAGAGATAGGATTATAGATAAAATAAGAGGTTTTTAAGTAGGTGTAATGGTTAAACCAAGTAGTTATGGGTCATAAATGCAATAGAATTAGGCCTACATAGTGTTACAAACTCCATCAAAACATATATAAACCCCATCAGAAAATCTATGGACCCCATTAGCATTTATGAAGTACAAGGTGGAATATTTTGAGTTTTTGAAAGTACTTTTCTTAATTTGGCTAGTAAGTTAAGATTCATGAGAAAACCAAAGCACTTTGAAGGTCACTTTCTTTGGAGAAGTGGACTAAAACAAGAATTACAAAGGATACCTTTCTTTTGAAGAAAATTTCCATTTCAACTTTGTTGAAGGGTCACTTTCATTTCAAAGTGGACCATTGTAATTTTGTCAAAGGCTCATTTTAAAGCTTCAAAGGACCATTTCAAAATTCTTGAAGGGTATTTTTCATTTCAAGAGGGTCATTTTTCAAAAGTCTAAAGGGTATGTTCCTTTTGGGAAGTCCATTTTAGGGTTCTGATAGTCCATAATAGGGTTCTTGAAGGGTATGTGCCTTTTGAGAAGGTTCATTCCCAAAGCTAAAGATCTTTTAAAAAGAAATTAGAAGGGACATTTACATAAAGTGTCTAAGTATAAAAGTGAAAATGTTCAAAATAAATTCCTTGGGAAGGAATTATTTTGGGAAAATTATCTGACATAATCTTCTTGAAGGAAATGGTTTTTTAAAAAATCTTGAAGGAAATGGCCCTTCAAAAAATTCTCAAAGGAATTGTCCTAGTGAGTGACGGTTGTATGGACATCAATTTCATGATGGAGGGATAGCGATTGGGACTTAAATGTCCAATGATGGGCCCATAAATGTCAAACTTTAGGGTGATAAACTATTCATTGCGAAGTATCAAACTCTGAAATCCCAAAATAAACAAGCTTCGAGAATCCATAATAATCTAGCTTGAAGGCTCCAAAGTAAGTAATATTGGAGAACCTAAATTACTCTTTATAGTGTGAATTGGGATTCTCCAAGTACTTTACTTAAAGATAATTTATAAGTGGATCAATTGGGTGAGTCTAATGTCAAAGATCTCAGAGAACTTGAATTACTCTACAAAGAGTAAATCAATATTCTTCAAGGACTTAGCTTATAAGTTAAATAGCTTAAAAACCCCAAATTACACTATGAAGAGTAAATATGGTTTTAAAGGTTACTTAACTTAATAATATTGTTCCAATGACATGGTTTTAAGGATTTACTATGCATGAGAGTCATGATCAGATGAATGAGAGGCCACCATGTGGCATAGGTGCATCTAACTGGAAAGGAGATTTATGACTCATAGGTATCCATGTCAAGAAGATCTATAACATGAGTCAAGGATCCAAGGCAATTTATAATGACCAATTAGAGTAAAGGAGAGCTAAATCAACAAGCAAGAGCTGGTAGGTACAAATTTATGAAGGTTTTTGTCCATCAACATGGCTCTCACTCTTAATGAATGGTCATGTGATTAAAAGCAACATGGTTCAACCAAAGTAAAAGGTGTATAGACATCATCCTTATTTAAATAGGACACATGAAGGGAAGGTTTCCATGATGATTTTAATGTAAATATTAACTCAATCATGCCAATCAGAGACATTTAGCCACTCAAGACATTGCTCCCTTAAAATCTACCCAAGGGTGACTTGAATGCAAGATGGGATCGATAGGATTGGGATGACCTTGGATGATTTATTTTCATGGTCAATGGAGGATGATGTTGGTATTTCTAGAAAACTAATGACTTCTCTCCCATTTTATCATGTGTCCCCTTACTCTCTCAACCTCTTTTATTATAAATAGGGTCATTGGAGCTAAGAAACTATCCCTCAACTATTGACAGAGGCACTCTATCAAAATCACTTTCTAACTTGAAGAAATATAAGACAAACTTTATGATTTTGTGTTGAATTAAAGTGTACACATTTGGATTTTATTTATACAATGTATGTTGTCATTCATCATATATAATCTTTTCAAGCATCTTGATTTGATTCTCTTAGTTTTATGTAGGTTGTGTGAAGTGTCTAGATGTCAATCCCTCCTTGGATTGTTATGGACTCATAATGTCTCATAAAGACCTATCCCTTTGCATCCTTCAAAACATATGGATTTCCTTCAACCTTCACACAAATATTCATGCCTATGGCCTTGAGATAAGATCAAAATAGTCTATTTCTAGGTTGAGTTCATCAATAGTGGTTAAGGCTCCCAGGCTGAAAGTGGATAATTTCATATTTTGGTGCATCACCATCCTTATCTTAGTTTTCCCTTTCATTTTATCTTTCTCTCCCTTTTCCCTAGTTATTAGTAGGTTTTAGTGTGTGGAGATAAGTGGAAGTGAATCATCTAAGGAACTAGCCTCAATAAAAAAGCTAGAGGTTCAACCTCACCATAGGATACCCATAGCATGAGGTTGTTCCCATGCTTATAGCTATAAGTGAGAGAGCCTAAAAAAATCTCCCACAAAGGGGGAAATTCTAGCCTATAATAGTTTTTGGCACACCTAATGGGACACCACTACCATTTTCATTTAAATTTATAGAAATATTGGTCAAGGTTTATACTGGTTTGATCAATTTTTAGTAGTGGTAGTTTTCATCTTTTAGTATCTGGTGACTCCAAATAACACCCAACTATCTAGTGGTAAAACAATAGCCATTTTTCATTCCAAAGGTAACCAAAAGATTATCTTCTAGATGTATCCCTTCTAAATTTGTTGAATTGCCTTTGAACTCAGTAAGAAGGTTAAGGTTCACCCATACTCATCCATACGTAGGGTACCTTTTTCTACACCAGTCATAAGGTATACCTACCTAAGAAGATCCTTGTTAACCCCTCTTTCTTCCATGATTCCCCAAAGAGATTTTTTAGGCTTCATCAACCAAAGTCCTTTAAATTTTCCACAATATGACCCTATGCTAGTATCATCCCTCAAAATCATCTTGTATTTCATAGGAGACCAATTTGTAACTCCTATTGAACATATAATAGACATAGCCAATTTTTGCAATATTCATAATTTCACGTTGAAATTATATCCATTAGGCTCTTGGCTATATCTTTTAAGGGAAAGGCTTTAGATTAGTATATAGGTATATTTCCTAACTCAATTCAATCATGGGATTCAATGGGAATAACCTTATGTAAGAGGTTTGTAGATAAGAGTGACCATCTATCACTAGTAGAATAGTTGACCACAATCAAGAGAGTTCCACATGAAGTTATGCAAGACTTCAACATGATATTCCAAAAGGCTTGGGATAAAATTCCAACCACTATTATACCATCCCCAAACTTTTCATTCTTATACTATTTGAAAGCTCTAAATAGTGATATCATTGTAATGATCCAATCCATGGGAGGGGATATATTTCCAGATGCATATGAGGTGGCTATTAAAGTAAAAAATTGCCTAGTTTAGGCTGGCAAGCTTACTCCTAGACCCCTAATGCCCATTTTCACTTATTAGATCAAACCACCTCTTGAAGTTTTTCCTCCACTTGATGTTATTCTTCCAACTCCAACAATTGTTGTTATACCTTCACCAAAGCAAGAGAAGGCCTCCAATAGTCTATTCAGTGACTCCCAAGAGCACAAGAACTACTTAGATCTAAAGAGCATGATCCAATCCTTAGGTAATGACATGGTAAATTTCAAGAGGCAACAAGCTTACATTAAGTTGTATCAATCTCCATATGAGCCTCAATAGTAGCCTTATCAAGCAAATAAGACACCCTACAAGAGAGGTTTCTAAGGACAGGGGAAACCTAATTATGCTAGATAAAACAATTATAATCCAAATGTTGCATTGCCTTCCAATTCCTTAATTCATGTTTAAATAATATGGCTCAAGAGGCTAAAGGGATAATGCTTTATAATCAATCTGGGTAATCCATTGTCTTAACTAATGGTTATAACTAGGCTTTTAATGACCAATGGCAATAGGCTATTACTTAAAGGAACAATCAAGGTCTTATGGCTCAAAGCATGAAGATCCCTATGATGGCAAAGCCAGAGTAGCCTCTATAATAATAAGGCTTAGATCAGGTGTCAAACCATCCAAACGCTACAATGGTCATCAATGAGAAAGAAGAGTGATATGCATCCAATCAGTATGCCATCCCTAGTTTGGCTAATGTCCCAATCTCAAAAAACATTAAATTTAAAAGAAGGAATATGGGTGATAACTAAGAATCATTCAAGGAGCCTCCTATCACAACTCATTCATTATCTAAACTAGTATTAGTATCTCCCAAAATGTCAACAAAGGTTGGTGGCACACTAATCAACATTGTTGAACAAATGAAGAAATCCAACATGAGAGTACCAATGTGGGAAATGCTTACCATGCCTGGTCAAGTAGACATCCTTAAAGAATGTTTGTCCAAGATAAGTGTTACAACAACCACAAGTAAATAACCAAGTAAACTAAGGTTGTCACCAATGTAACCCAAGGTCCTTTGGGATATAGGTTAAGTAGTGTGGCTAAACCCTCTCCATTCTACATTTCATTAATTATTAGTGATTCCTTAGTACATAATTTATTGGTAAGTAGTGGGGCTAAAACTTCAATCATGCCAAATTCTATAGATAATTAGCTAAACCTAAAATATGAGCCATATACCAAGGGAGTCTTCTAGCTTGATAGTTCTTCCATAAATACATTAGGTATCATCAAGGATTTGAGCATCACCCTACATTCTTATCATAGTGTTTCAATGGTAGATGATGTGTTGATCCTTGATGTCACTCCTCACTTTACATTATGTCTTTCTATAGAATTCATAGCCAAGATTGGGGGTTACCTTCCAGTAGATTGGTCCTACATGGCATTCAAAATAAGGTATGGGACTAAAGTATCAATCAAGGCTAAACCCATGGCACAATTCCATATTAAACCCCATCATCTAGATATCATAAACCTCAATTTTACTATCCTTGATGAGGATGAGTTTACAATTGTTCAAGAACTGAATAATAATCTTGAGGAGGTTCCAAACTTGTTCTTGGATGAACTTGGAGGGATAATCAATTTCTCAACCCTTTGGAAGGTGTTGAGGAAAGATACATGGATGTCTATTTATTGCATGAAGAAAACCAACTCATGCCTTCTCTCATTGGACCTAAATAATACCTCAATGGTATGTGGAAGTTGTTATTATATGGTTTAAGGAGAAAAAATGGAGTAGGTGCAAGGGCAATGTTGGTTTCCCCTTCAAGTAATAAGCTTTTCTCTTCCTATAGGTTCCATTTTAGTTGCTCTTTAAATGTACTAGAATATGAGGGATTGATATGTGGTATCTAATGGGCCAATAAAATAGGAATAAAAATGTTGCAAGCACATGGAGATAGTGATCTCATAGTGAACCAAGTCAAAGGCTTGAACATTACAAAGAATCCTTTGATGAGGTCCTACAAAAATAGAGTGTGGGACCTAATCAAAGATTTTGAAGCTTTCAACATTCAAGCTATGCCAAGAAATTAGAAACAATACGCTGATAAGTTAGAAATCATGGGAGCTTAGTTCAACATTCTAAGTGAGCTAAAATAGGCTAGGGTTTAGCCATATGTCAAGGTGGTGGTGAGGCCATCAATACTAGATAATGAAGCCCATTGGTAGGTCTTTGAAAGTGATAAACAAATTGATTATTTATTGCATCTGGAAGCTAATTTCTCCTCCACCAACCAAAGTGAGTTTCATCATCAATATGAGGATCAAATTGTTTAATTAAGGTCAAACAAACTTCTTAAAGGACTAGTTACACTTGAAGGATTTTTCCATGAGGGAGACAGTGTAAAAATAGAAAAATTAGTAATGTTCACCAATGAAGAAAACTATGAGAGAGTACTCATCTTTAAAGATAATATTATCAAGCTTAGGAAGGTAAGAAATAAAGCTAATAGGAATGATTGCATAACACTTTTCCAAGATTATGTAGACATTTTTTCTTGGGAACATGGTGACCTAAAAGGTTTTGATCCAAAGTTTGCCTAGCATACTATAGAATTAGAGGCCAATGCTAAGAATGTAAGGTATAAGCAAAGGTTTTTCAACCACAATATTGAAGAGATAATGAGGAGAGATTAACCAAGTTAATTTAATCCAATATCATCTTCCCTATCAAGCACTCAACTAGGGTAGCCAATTTGGTGCCTTTAAGGAAAATGAGTGTGGAGATTAGGCTATGTGTTGAATTTAGAGATATTAAAAAGTATACTTGAAGGATCACTACCCTCTACCATCCATGGAGTAGCTTCTTCAAATAGTTATGTGTTCAAAACACTTTTTTCTATTGGATATATATTCAAGTTATAACCAAGTATGGGTAAAAGAGGAGGATTGATAAAAAAATTGCCTTCACCACCAAATGGGGCATGTATGCATACCAAAATATTCCCTTTGGTTTGTCAAATTTTGGCATACATTTCCAAAGAGCAATGGACATGGATTTCCAAGGATTGTTGAATCAAATGGTATTGGTATATGTGGATGACATCATAATTTTCTCCAAGAAAGCCAATGAACACATGAACCCCGTAAGGCTGATCTTTGAGAGATGCAAGGAGTTTGGGATATCATTAAATCAAAAGAAGTTCATGTTTACCATCCATGAAGGTAAGATACTAGGCCACATAATTTTAAAGGAAGGGCTATCCATTGATCCTAAAAGGGTAGATGCCATCTTAGCTTTCTATCTCCCCAAGCACAAGAAAGGATTTCAGAGCTTCCTTGGAAAAACAAATTTTATAAGAAGGTTCATACTAGGTTTTGTAAGCTTGGTCAAGCCAACTACTACCATGTTAAAGAAGAGTTAGGATTTTTCTTGGTTAAGATAAGAAAAAGATGCTTTTGAGGCCATCAAATAGGAGATTATCCAAGCACCCTCACTCATAAATCCTATTTTCTCCAAGGATTACATGTTGTACACCTTTGTTAATGTTGACGGCTTGTCAGCTATGCTGACATAAAAGAATGGTGAGGGAATGGAGTAGCTAATTGCCTTCTTTAGTCAAGGGTTGGAAGGATATCAAGGTAAACCTTCATAGAGAAGCAAATCCTTGTAATAGTGAGGAGTCATAAGAAGTTCAAACCAATGCTCTCCAATAGCAATATTTATCTCATGGTGCCCCATCCTGGAGTTAGGTATTTCCTCCTTAATAAACATCTTAATGAGAAAAGAGCTAGCTAGATCACCAAAATCATAGAGTTTGACATGGAAATCAAAGTGACCAATTTGGTCAGAGGTAGAGGATTGTGTGAACACATGGTGTAAGATCTTCAAAAGGATAAAGAATTTGCCTTGGTATTTTAGGACAACTCATAGGTACAGGCACCTCTACTTCATAAGAGATGGTTTCATGATATGGCACATTTTCTGATAATAGGTAAATGCCCTCTAGGTATGGAAAAAGCAAAAATAAGGTATTTGATACTTTAGTCCATACCTTATGCATTAGTTGATGGGTTTTTATTCAAGAAGGACCTCAATGTAATGTTATTAATGTGCATAGATAATGACCATGTGGCTAAGCTTATGGATCATTTCCATGATGGACCTATAGGAGGTCATTTTGTACCTAGGAATATAGTAGCAAAGATAATGAGGGTTGTTTATTATTGGCCTAGCCTCTTCAAAGATGCTTATGAATGGGTAAGGAGGTGTCAAAAGTGTGCTTTATTTGTAGGTAATCAAAGATTAGTAGCTTTCCCTCTCAACACAATTTAGGTAGAGTAACCATTCATGTAGTGGGGTTTGGATTTCATAGGAATGATCAACCCTCCATCAAGTGTGGGGTATAAGTGGGTGATTAATATAATCTACTACTTCACCAGGTAGGTGGAAACCATTATGTTGAAGGAGGCTAATGAAATTATAGTCCTAGACTTCTATGATAGCATCATGACTAGGTTTGGTGTTCCATCAACTATCATTTTTGACAATGCATTAGCTTTCCTTAGTCTAAAAACAAGTGAATGGGCTCTTAATATTGACATCCACCTCAACACCTCTTCCAATTATTATCCTCAAGGAAATGGACTGGTTGAGTCCATAAATAAGAATTTTTTAATAATCATTAGGAGAACTATGGAGGAGAACCAGAGGACATGGCACACCAAATTAAAGATAGCCTTATGGACTGATAAGTGACTCTTAGAGATACCATTGACAATTCTCAATATGTTTTAGTATGTGGAAAGGAGGCCAAATTTCCCATTTATCTCAAGTTGCCTACATTAGAACAAACCCATCAACTAGAAATGCTAGAAGATGGGCCCATGAATGTAATGAAGACACTAGAGTCATATCAAGCTTAGGTCAAGAAATATTTTGATAAGAAATACATAGTAAATAACTTCAAGGAGGGAGGCATGGTCCTTAAATGGGATTCAAATAGGGCCAATCCATGCAACCATACTAAGTTTGACAACCTATGGAATGACCCTTATTTTATCCATGGATGTAAGTAACATAATGCTTTCTAGATCGCTTGACTAGAAGGAGAGGTATTATCCATTCCATTCAATGGGATTCATATAAATCCCTAATTTTAAAAGTTTTTGCACTTGTTGTATAGATTATACCTTTTGTATAGTTTTTCATGTTTTCTCTTAAGTGCCTTGTGCAGATCCTTTTTAGTTATGTGTTTCCCTTCCTTAAGTGACTTGGGCATGGTTTGCTTTGTTCCAGTTATTCTTATTACTTCAAGGGGAATTTCTAGATAGAGCTAGCCTTGTCAAATAAATCAATGACTCCATGCCTAATGTATTAGATGAAGCAAATGAGCTACATTCTCAAGCATAACATGCATGTTTCCTTGTGAATAACAAAAAATGTTAGCCAATTTTGGCCCACATACCAATTTATGCCTAGGTGGATCAAGTTTTTATGGATGAGAAAATGAATATATGTCCTAAATGAAATTAGTGGACCAAAGAGATCTTATAGTGCTCATAAAGCTTTTGAAAAAAAATTATGTTTATTTAAAGTGAATTTTGTAAAATTCTAAGGGACAGTTATGTAGAGTAAAGAAGAGGTTTTTGAGTAGGTTTAGTGGTGAAACCAATAATTTAGGGGTTATAAATGTAGTATCATTATCCCTACATAGTGATATATACTCCATAAAAACATCTATGGACTCCATTAAAAAATCTATGGACCCCATCAACGTTTACTAAGTACACGGTGGAAGACTTCAAGTTTTGGAAAGTACTTTGTTTAATTTGGCTAGTAATTTATGAGTCATGAGAAAACCAAAGAAATATGAAGGGCACTTTCTTTAGATAAGTGGACCAAAATAATAATTTTAAAGGACATCTTTCTTTTGAATAAATGGTCCATTTTAACTTTGTCGAAGGGTCAATTTCTTTTCATAGTGGACCATTGTAATTTTTTTGAACGCTCATTTCAAAGATTCAAAAGACCATTTACAAATTTTTGAAGGGTATTTTTCCTTTCAGGAGAGTCAATTTTAAAAAATATGAAGGGTATGTTCCTTTTGGGGAGTCTATTTTAGGGTTCCGATAGTCCATAATAGGTTTCCCAAAGGGTATGTGCCTTTCGGGAAGGTTCATTCCCAAAGCTGAAGATCCTTTAAAAATAAATCCAAAGAGTAATTTTCATAAAGCGTCTATTAAAAAAAGGGAAAAGGTTGAAAATAAATTACTTTAGAAGGAATTCTTTTGTAAAAATTATATGGGACCATTTTTTTGAAGGAAATGGTTTTTTTCAAAAAGCCCAAAGGAAATGGCCCTTCACAAAATTCCTAAAGGAATTGTCCTAGTGAGTGACAGTTGTATGGACATCAATTTCATGATGGATGACTAGAAATTTGGATTAAAATTTATAATGATGGGCCCATGAATTTCAAACTTTGGGGTGATAAACTAGCCATTGGGAAGTAATCAAGCTAGAAAAGCCCAAAGTAAATGAGCTCTGAGAATCCACATTAATCTAGCATGAAGGCTCCAAAGTAAGTAAGCTTGGAGAACCCAAATTACTCTTCATAGTGTGAATAAATATTATTTGAGTAATTTATTTAAAAATACTTTATAATTGGAGAAACTAGGAGATTCCAAATTCTAAGAGCTTAGATAACATAAATTACTCTATAAAAAGTAAATTAGGATTCTTTAAAGACTTAGCTTAAAAGTTTATAAGTTAAGTAGCTTATAAAACCCAAATTACACTAAAAAGAGTAAATTATGTTTCCAAAGTTACTTAGTTTAATAATCTTGGTCCAATGGCATGGTTCTAAGGATCGACTATGCATGAGAGTCATGATCAAATGAATGAGAGGCTACTATGTGGCATAGGTAAATCCAGCTAGCAAGGAGATCAATGACTCATAGGTGTTCATGTCAAGAAGATCTATGGCACAAGAAAAGGATCCAAGGAAATTTACAATGACCAATCAGAAGAAAGGAGAGCTAAATCAACTGGTGAAAATTGGTAGGTGAAAATTTATGAAGGCTTTTGTCCTTTGGCATGGCTCTCACTCTCAACAAATGGTCATGTGATTAAAAGTAGCATGGTTTGACCAAAATAAAATGTGTGGAGGCTTAATCCTGAATTAGATAGGACACAATAAGGAAAGGTGTCCATGATGAGTTTATTTTAGAGATCAACCTAGTCATGCCAAGTGGAGACATTCAACCACTCATGACATGGCTCCCTGAAAATCCACCTAGCGGTGACTTGAATGCAAGATGGGCTTGATGGGATTGGGATAACCTTAGACAACTCATTTTCATGGTCAAAAGAGGGTGAAGGTGGTATTTGTAAAATATTAATGACTTCCCTCCTCGTTTCTCATGAGTCCCCTTCTTTTCTCATCTTCTTATGTTATAAAAAGGGGCCTTGGAGCCAAGAAACTATCCCTCAACTTTTGACAGAGACACTCTATCAAAATCACTTTGTAAACTCTCTTGAATAAATATAAGAAAAAATTTATAATTATATGTTTAAGTAAAGTGTGCAAATTTGGATTTTATTTGTAGAATGTATGTTTTCATTCATCATCTGTAATCTTTCCTAGCATCTTTCTTTGATTCTCTTGGTTTTATGTAGGTTTTGTGAAGTATCTGGACATTGATACCTCCTTGGAGTGTTACAAACTCATAGTGTCTCAAATATACATATCCCTTTCCATCCTTCAAAATGTATGGCTCTCCTTCAACCTTCACACAAATATTCATGCCTATGGCCTTGAGATAAGAAGATTAGAATAGTCTGTATCTTGATTGAGTTCATTAGTAGTGGTTAAGGCTCTTAGGGTGAAAGTGGATCATTTCATATTTTGGTGCATCACCATCCTCATCTTAGTTTTCCATTTCATGTTATCTTTTTCTCCCTTTTCCTTGGTTAACAATAGGTTTTAGTGTGTAGGGGCAAGTGAAAGGGAAAAATCTAAGGAACTAGCCTCATTAAAAAATCTAGAGGTTCAACCTCACCATAGGATACCCATAGGTTTAGGTTATTCCCCTGTTTGTCGCTGGAAGTGAGAGAGAATAAAAAAATCTCCCACAAAGGGTGAAATTTTAACCTAAAACAAGTCCTCAATCTTCTTATATACTCCCATAACCTGAGTGTGTCACCACTTTCTTGTAGGATTGTAAGTGCATATTCTGCCTTTACTATAGGTTTCCAAGGTGGGTATTTAGCCTCTTAAGCATATCTAATCCTTTATTTATCCTCATATCATCACAATAAATCATTCCACCCACTTGTATGCTATATTTGATCACAAAATACCACCTTATTCTTGATTGAGACCAATTTCCCAATATCTTTGTTTGTAGGTGCATAATCTCATGCCTGTAGGTTGTATTTAGGATAATTTAGATCCTATTATTAGTGTATTAGGCTTGTTAAGATTGAATTTATCTTTATATCACTCACACTAGGACCTATTTCCTTTTTAAGAACCCTCAATACCATCTTTTTGTGTCAATCATTGAAACATTGCCTTCATTATATACTATGCCCTGTGTATGGATAGGGGATAGGCCTAAAAGGTCATTTCATGAAATATAACTCTTCTTCATGACCTAAGTACTCAAGACTTATTATTATATCCTTTTTAACTATTTCCCCTTCCTAGACATGATCTAGAACATCTTATTCATAGTGTGGGTGGTAGCTTCCTTCCAAATCCTATAGACAACACTGTCTAATTTTAGTGTGTTTATTGACAACTTGGATGATTTTGAAGTCTACCTCATTCTTGTCCTAGTGACCTCAAAATTTTCAAGTACATTATTTATAGATAAGAATACTAGGCCAAATAATTAGGGGAACTGAAACACTATTTGGTGATGATATATACTATCCAAAAAAACCTTGAGGATCTCTATTTGGTCCATTTAGGGACTGAGAGACCAAAACTCAGTCACTTCCCTTGCTTAACAATTCCATACTTTCCAGTACTTTTTAAGAGAAAGCTAAGTATATTATGGTTAAGTCAATGTACATGCCTTGTAAATGGATCTTTAATACCACCTCAAATTCCCCAATGCTCCCCTGTCTACTATCCTTGACCTCCTATAGGTTGGAATGTGTTGAAGTGGGTAGTGAGGAAAAACAAATAGTGGATAAGATGTATAGTTTAGGCCTCATAAGAAGGCATATGTCACCACACATATGTTTATGACTCCAAAATATTTAACACACATCCAATTCCCTCATGTTGATGTGGAGAACTATTCAATAGCATCTGTAGGTGCACCCTTTTGAGAAATAGGTAGTATACTGATCCAAAGTAGGAAATAATCCTAGGAAAGGCTTTATTGTATTCTTAATGCATTTAAATCCAAATGAATAATGGATAACCTGAAATAATTCCTTGGAAAACATGTATAAGCATCTATAAAACATGAACTCATCATACCAAAACAAGAGAATTGAGATAGCTACAAACAGTGACCCCCCTCATAGTTACAAACCCAAAAAAGGTTGCCTAGAGTGTTAATTTTTGTTCATAAATGAGGAGGTACCAAAACATAAAATATTATAATGGATTTGAATTAGAATCAGGGTAATATCCACCCCCAAGATCATTTCCTCCAACTCAAACTATACAACCCATTGTGAGTGCTTGATGTTAACCTTCCTTTGCATGCCAAGAGGAAATGGAAGAAAAATGAGTTGAAGATGCATATTTTTAAATTATCCTTGAATTTAAAAAATGTAAATTGGTGTGGGTAATATAATAGACACCCCATGCACGTTTTTAGCTAGAGATCAGATCATGGGGACTGTACAAGTGCCTAAGAAAGCCTAGAAATAAGGAAAAATCCCATTTTCTAGCTATAACTGAATCTGACATTCTCTGACCTCTCCCACATTAACCACAATTTGGTGATGATTTTATCACTTTATTCATCCATACAATTACTCTTTCTTAGCTCAAAAGTGGGCCCACAAGCCATTTTTTGCATATTGAATATGGTAAATTCAATTTGATGAGTTTTAAAGATCCTAAATCACATTTAAAACAATATTAAGACTAGAAAAACATAATTTATGCCTTTGACTAGGTTTAATCCTATTTTCTTAGGGTTGACTTTCATTGACTTCACTAGTATAAAGGGATAGACTTTAGACCAAGGCTAGGCTAGGAAATAGTGAACATCTAGATCAAAATAAAACCCATATAATACATTTATAAACTTATACAAAGCTTATAAATGTATGGGTTGACTCAAATTTTACCAAAGTTCAAATTTTGTCAACACTATTGGCAACTTTTAAGGGTAACAGGCTTGCCTATGTTAGAAACTAGTAGCCTTATCCAACTTAATGGATTATTGAAGATGACTAACAAGGACATGCCAAAACAAAACATAAAGGAAACACACCACATAAAAATAACAAGACTAATAAAAGACACCACAAAAATAGACAAGGATAAACTCACACTTGTTCATAAGCACTTAAGGAACACAAGGAAATCAAGAAATTATGTACAAGGGAAGAGGAGAACCTTAGTAACAATGATTGATGTGTATCCCATTGACTAGGATATGAAGCTCCTCTCCATCCAACTTTAAAAGATGGAAATCATTATGTGACTTCCATTGAGTTATCACGTATGGGCCACTCCATAAAGCATCAAACTTTGTGTGTCTTCTAGGTTTGTCCCTATCTTCATCCCATTTTAGGACAATGTTTCCTTCTTTGAAACTTCTTATCATGGATTTCTTGTCAAAATACCTCTTTTTTTCTCTTGGTGAGTGATCATAATTTGCATAGTTTTATCTCTTATATCCTCAAAATCCATTAACTCACACAACCTAACTTCCATTCCCTCATTCTCCATCAATTTTAGCTAATATATGAGTTCTAAAGCTGATAACTCAAGTGAGATAGGAAGCCTATCCTCCCTTCCATACACAAGTGTGTATGGTGAGTTCCCAATTTCTCTCTTTGGGGTGATCCTATCATCCCAAAGGGCTATATTTAACTTAGAATTCCAAGTCCTTTAATTCTCCTTCATTGTTCTCTTTATGATCCTAATTATATTCTTGTTTGTGGACTCGACAAGTCCATTTTCTTAGGGATAATAGTTGGAGGAAGTGCTAAGATAAATGCCATGTTTAAAAGCCCATTCACTTGTCCTTGCTCCTAGGAAGGCTAATGCATTATCTAAGATGATTTTTGAGGGAGTTACAAACCTAGTTACTATACTCTCATAGAAATCTAGGACTAAATTTTAATTTGCCTCTTTAATAGCTATATCCTCCACCCATCTTGTAAAGTAATCAGTGGTAGTCAACACCCATTTGTGGTCAGCACTAGAAGGTGGATTAATTAGGCCTATGAAATCCAAACCCATTTCATAAAGGGTTATTCAACCTAATTTAGATGAAGAGTTAAGGAATCTAGCATTTTTTTTCCATAGAAAAAGTACACTTTTGTCATTTTCTTACCCAAGCATGGGTGTCTTTGAAATAACTAGGCCAAAAGTAACCAACCCTCATAATCTTAGAAGTTGTAGATCTTGGAGAAAAATGACCACTAGTTGGTCCATCATGGAAATCATTCAATACTTTGTCAATCTGATCCAAATCAATACACCTCAATAATACACCTAAAAAATACATCCTAAATAACACTTCATCAATAAGTACATAAGGAATGGATTGTAATGTAAAATATCTTCTTTTAGCTCTATCAAGACCTTATGGACACTCATCAGTTTAAAGGAAATGAATCATGTCTTGTGTCCAAATCTTCATGGTTTAAGGTACAAATACTATAGGGTCATCATGGAATGCCAAAAGAATCTCCCTTTTCTCTTTCAAGCCTGAATCAAGATGTTCACACAGTCCTTTTCCCTTTAATAGCTTGGTTTTCTTGATCTCCACATCATATTCTATCACTTTGGTAATCCAACCTGCCCTTTTTCATTTAAATATATGCTTAATAGAAAGTTATTTACAGTAGTATGAGGCACAAGTATGTGAACTTTTTTATTTTATATCATGTGTCTAAACTTCTTTAGACTCCTAACAACTGAAAGCACTTATTTATCAACATAAGTATATCTCACTTCATAGCCTTCTAAACCCTAGAACTTTTTTATTTTATATCATGTGTCTAAACTTCTTTAGACTCCTAACAACTGAAAGCACTTATTTCTCAACATAATTATATCTCACTTCATAGCCTTCTAAACCTTGGCTAATGAAGGCAATGCATTGTTCCATATTCTCATCATTTTCTTAGGTAAGCATGGAAGATATTACCTCTTCATTCCAAAAGAATATAAGGTGAAATACTTTGAAAAATTTGGACTTGCAAGAGTAGGAGTTGTGGTAATAGCTTAATTGATTTCTTTAAAACTTTTCTTTCTCCTTCTTGTCTAAATGAACATTTCATACTTTCTTATCATGGAGGTTAGAGGGTTGAACAATCTATAAAAGTTAGGAATGAATATCCTTATTAAATTTATCTTACCAAAGAAACTTTTCAAACCTTTCTTATGCTTAGGCAAAGATAATGCCAAGATGGCATTCACTCTCTCATGATCAATGGATAAGCCTTTCATGGAAACAATATGTCATAGTAGTTTACCTTCATTGAAAACAAAAACACACTTTTTGGGGTTTATAGAGATCCCATACTCTCTACACCTATAAAGTATTTTCTTTAGGTGCTTCAAATGATCATTTGCATCCTTGGAGAAAACTGTCACATCATCAAAATAAACCAATACAATGTCATTGATTAGTCCTTGGAAAGCCATATCCATTGCACATTGGAAAGTAGCTCCAGAAATTGACAATCCATGCATCTTCCTATAATCATATGTGCCCCATTGTGGTGAATTCTATCTTTTATTGGTCACTTTCCTTCACTAAAATCTATTTGTACCCAGAATAACCATGTAGGAAAGAAATCCTCTCATTACCTACCACAACTTATAGAATTAGATCCATCAAAGGGAGGGTATAATGATCTCCCAAAGAAACAAAATTAAAGTATATAAATTCCAAACAAAACCTAATATCCCCATTCTTATTTCTAACAAAGACTAAGTTAGCCAACAAAGAAGAATGCTAATAGGAAAAATGATTCTAGACTCAATCAACTTATTGAGCTCTTTCTTCATGAGTGATTCAATCTTAGGATTTGTTTGACTTTGGATTTGATTTATGGGCATTGTAATTTCATCTAGTTCTATGGTGTGTTGAGCCAATCTTGGATCAAAACCCTTCAAGTCACTATACTTCCATGCAAAAATATCACTAAACTCCTTACATAGTTCAATGAAATCATGCTTCTCTTGACTAATGCATACCTTTCCAAGTGAAAGTATCTTGTCCTTAAATAATTCTACCTTTTCATATTTATATTTTTTTTTAAACATTCTTACCTTCTCTTTCCTTAGTTGGTCATCATCATTGAGTTTGCTTTCAAGAGTCACTAGGCCTTTGGGAAGCTTGTTAGATTTTAATTAGACAATCTACCCTCCATATTGTTGTTAAAGCTTGGACTAATTTTTTATAGAGAACTCAACCTCCTCTTGTATAAAAAGGGCTATTTTTTGGTCACTCTCAAATACTTACCAATTAGTAACATCATCTAGTATGGAAGACCTAATAATCACCTTTAGATGAGGTTGGTTCTTGTCTTCTTTTATGCCTTTTAGAACATCAAATTGAGCACCAATGGATGCCAAAATATCATCATGATTATTTTCATCCATTGGACTATATGTGATAATGAAATATTTGAAGTCTTCTACAAGATCCCAAACTCTATGCTTGTATGACTTGAGCAAGGATTTCTTGGTCAAATTCTGCCCTCTAACTTTAATCATAACCAACTCACTATATCCGTACACTTGAAGCTCTCTTATCCCTCTTTTCGTATCTCATTAAAGTCCATGAATAACGGATTCATAGCCTACTACATTATAAGTGCATGAGAATTAGATTATAAAGGTTAAATAGTACCTTTCCTTTCAAGGTGAAACCAACATTGCTCCATCACATGTCCCAATCTTACTTCTAGACCCATAAAGAAGACTGCCATAAACCATTCACCTCTTCACTTGGCTTCACTAGATTAGGTATGAAGGAATCCTTCTCATGTATATAGTACACCTTAAGACCAAATTATTCAATAAACTTGTAAATATCATGCTCATAGTGTTCATTTCCACATTCATCTAGGAATAAATTAGAAACTCCCTCAAGGGAAGATGATGGATATTAGTCAATTTGAAGCTCCTCTTCATCAATGATGGCATAGTTAACATTTAACACATTAGGTGAGTATATTTTCTATTCAATTATAGTTTCTTTTTCATGACTAGTTAGTACATATTTTCCCCAAAGTGAACATCCTAAATAATGCACTAGGATCAAGTTTGGTTTGGCTCATGGTATTTTTAGAAAGATCATTGTCTTATGATCAATTATTATACCTATTTATACTAATCATCTTTATATATATTCATTCTAACCTTATCTAATATTATTTTATCCTTTTTATACCTTTTTCTATATAGTTTTAAGCTTTCTTCTATCCAACTTGATCATGATCAAGTTATTTTTTTTGTCTCTATGTTCACAACTATATTTTCCATCATTTATGTATTTCCTCTTCAATCCTATTTATATTTCCAACTATGTTAAGTATATTAAATATAGTTTTTTTCATTTCTATACTAACTCAACATCATCTACATAATATTTTATATATATATATATATATATTATCAATCTATATCAAGCCTTTCAAAATATTTTTTATGTCACATTTAGGAGTTTTATTTGTATATAGGGCTCCTAGATCTCAAATTAATAATAAGCACACACTGTATTTCTTCAATTGCACACATAAACATGATTTTATTAGAATAAGAGGAATTAGAGTATAAGTTCTTAATCTTGTGGATATCTAGTCTTTCTCAAGGTATTTTAAATGAAATATAAGGAATATAAATAAATGAGGTACCCCTTATTATTTTAACCCTAAACACCCTATAATCAAAATTAGGTTCATAGGGTTTAATTTCTTCTAACTTACATCAACTAATTATAACCCCAAACCTAAATCATAACCCATAATTTAGGTCCACATGGCTCAATTTGGCCCAAACCACATCTGTAATTATACTAATTGACTAATTAGATCAATTCATGACATAATCGAAGCAAAGTTATTCCTAAATTATGTCTTGATCTTCTAATTAGGTTGAATAGGCTCAAACTAGTTCAATTACCTCTTGATTGAATGAATCAACTATTTGGTTAATAATATGATGATATTAGGGTCAATTTCACTCAAAATCACATCATATACAATTTAGATTACATTTTAATGTGGCTCAATATTTCTAAAATTTTATCATTGATTACACCATCTAAAGAATTAACTCAATATATGATTAAATCAAATATAATTTAGCCTCAAATCACATTGTATATTCATAATTAGGTTTTAGGTGATTATATTTACCTTAATTTCCTCCACAATTGAACCAATCAACTATTTCATTCATTATATAATGACATTGTAGTTTATTGGGCCTCAAACCATATCTTATACATGTCAAAATTATAGTTGTCATTGAACCAATGATTATTTGTTTCATTTTATGATAAAATTGGAACTAATTAAATCCCACATCACATTTTAATTCAAAATTAGGTTGAAAATGTTCAAATTACCCTTCATTACCTTTAAATTGAGCCAATGGACTACTTGGTTTATTTTGATATGATATTGGGATCAAGAGCCTAACATCCTTTATAGTAAAAAATAGGTTCACAAGGTTCAATTTCACTCAAATTAAATCATTGATTTTACCAATGAACTCATTCTCTATATATGTTTGGAAATCTAATCTAATTTAGCTCAAAATCACATCCTATATTCATAGTTATGTGTAAGGGGTCCAAATTGGCCCTAATTACCTACACCATTGAAATAATTGACTCTTTCATTCATTTTTAATGAAATTGGGCCTATTTGAACCATAAATCCTATATTTATATAGTCAAAATTATGTTTTTAGGTGCAAACACACCAAATATGTATCAATATATCAATTATTTCCTTTTTTTGGTAGTGTATATATTGACACACTCCACTTCAAAATAAAAATATAAAATTATGAATGCAAATAGATATAAACATAAAAATAAATATGTATACATAGATACTTTTTTTTGTGGACAATATAAACATAGCACACACACACACACACACTATGTTATATTTGAATTTAAAGACCAAGCTTTTTATCTTGGAAATGGATTGTATTCCTAATCTAAAGGCTTCGGCCTATCAAAACATAGAAAAATTTGAGATATTTTAAATAAAATAAATCAGATTCCATCTCAAAATACACTATGAATTTAAAGGATCCAATTCATAAAGCTATTACCACAACAATGAGCACACTCTCTTCTTTCAAAATATATGATTTTTTTTACTATTTTAAGGTTTATATCTATGTTAATTTATAACATGGATTTTTAAGGCCACTACATGTTGTAAATATATATGACTATACATGTTTAATTATTTTATTATTTCATTGATCCAAATGTGAAAAACATCATATGGTCATAAACTAGGCCTGATTCTCTACACATAAAAAAAACTATTTTGCATTTTTTTTTAGGAAGTTATGAAGGTTGTATGGCCATATATCCATTTTTTGTTAGTTAATTGGATCTATTTACTTATAAAATTAATTTAAAAAACATTCATTAAAAAACTTGAATAAAATATGTCACAAACTATATGATCTTATCTAAATTTTGACAAAAGCATTTAAAAAAAATACTAAACTTTGCTATAAAAATATTGTGTTATATGGATGACTATCTACTATATTTTCCTAAATAAAATAGTAGTTCCTCTTAAAATTTTATATGTTTTACCTATTAATACTTATCTTTTTTTTTAAAGTGTTTTGGAAACTAAACTTGAAATTATACAATTCTTTTTCTTATACCATCTTCAACATTTGAGTGTAGCCATTTCAAATAATCTATAAAAGTTGAGAGTTTTCAATTTTTAGGAAAAACATGTCCATGGTTAGGCCCCTTTTTGTCCACTATATTTCTACACATATGATTATTATGATTCAAATGAATCTAAAAATAATTAAAAACATATTGTTAAGCACATATATAGCTTGAATATTACCAAACCCTAGGATTACATTAGGGTTTCATCCTGATTTCTATGGTTTTTATACTTTCTCATGAGATGTCCACCCAAGGTGTGGAAGCAACATAAGTATTACCATATGTTTCCACACCTATTCCACTTCAAGTGACTCACTCCAATCTTATGATAATTTTTCATTTTACATCTTCAACCTTACCTAATGCACATTCCTTTGAGAAGTCTATTGAATCTATGCAAGATAAGGTGTTGTAGTTAGAAAAAGGTATCTTTAATGTTATTGATTATATATTTTACATGTTTTTT